>OZ012735.1:922701825-922862333 GCA_963859935.3 Lathyrus sativus
GGACTGGGCCGACACCTGCCCCTCAGTCGGGCAAGCCCAACCCAACGCCATGTTGACGAGGCCCAGCAAGGCCCAATTCCCCTCTGTTGGGCACAAGCCTCAATAATGCATATATGTCAGGCAGACGAATCCCTTGACGGGGAGGCTCACGCGTTTCCCCCACGTTCTCCACGTGCCCCCCCCCCCCCACGTTGGGATACGTCATCAGGCAACTTTCCACCTCCGAAAGAGTTGGTCAACCCACTTTCCGAAGATCATGGGGAAATTGATCTAGGGGGAAGACCACATGCTGGTATTCACTATGCCACGTAAGCCCTGGCAGTTACTTGGGTTGGGCCTGATAGTTCTGGCCCAATACAATGTAAACCTTGTCCCTGCGGTGGGGGCACACTATAAATACCCTCTTTCACTAGAGGATCAGGTAACTTCTTCCTCATACCTAATCTATGTGCTTACCTTCTCTCTGATCCTTTACTCACTTAAGCATCAAAGTGCTTGCAAGTACACCCCCTCTTTCTCCACAACTCTGGTGAAATCAACAATCCAACGACGCGTGGTATACCATTGATTCTTTCTGATCAGGTAAGATTATATACCATATGTAGGCACCAAGTAATGGCAAAAGTTGTAATTACCAAATGAAATTTTTGTAATAACATAAAGCAGATGATGATCAACATGAGTATCAACATCACTTAATGACAATTCTGTAAATAGTGATTTTGTCATTTACACTACTAATGGCAGTTTCGTAAATAGTGATGGCAAACTTGTAATTAGAAGCTAATACTCAAGGCAGCCTTGGTACTCAAGAATAAAGAAGATCAAGAACTCTATATATAGCCCTTTTGTTCTTCACTTGAAAAAAAGGAAGGGGGGGGGGGGGGGGTTGAAAAAGAAGAAAAAAGGAGGGAAAAAAGAAAAGAGGAGAAAAACAAGAAAATTATCAAGAGAAACACACAAAAACCTCAGTAAAACATCCTTCAAGAACCAGAAACTAAACTTTCAAAATAAAACTCCATTTTTACATAAGAGTCGAAACTTCAAATCTCTTGATTCTTCCACTTTTCTTGCAATTTTTCACACACACACACACACACACACACCTTCCATACATTAAATACAACTCATCTAAGGAAATCCAATCATTCTAACACACTCTTGGAGGGTTCAGTGAAGTTGTAGGCATTATCACCTCTCATATGGAAGTACTCTAGAAGGTGCATTGGACACACTATAATATATAAACTTTCTTGATTTTTGAACTCCCTCCTTAAGGTATCATTTTCATCTATTCAAGTTACCATTGTGTTTGTCTTGAATGTTAAGTGAAAATCCCATGAAAATGGGTATTGATTGATCATATTTGATTTCATTTTATTTAAACCTTAAAAAAACAAAAAAACATTTTAATTATTTTCTTCTTATTTTATTTTTCATATTTAAAATCCCAAAAATATTTATTATTTTTGTATTAATTATTTATTTTTAATTTAAACCTTAAAAATCAAAGAGACCATTTTATTCATCCTCGTTATTTGTTTCATTTTCATATTAAAAAAATATTAAAAATATTTGTACTATTTTATTTATTTATTAGAGTTTCTACTTCATTTATTTTAAATTTACATATGGTTCTATTTAAAAAAGTACACTTTGATTAATTAATTGACACACCTTTCATTGTGTTCATTCCTTGTCTATTCACATATTAACGATCTTATCATGCCTTTAATCTCATATGTTGATCATGTATATATTTTTTGAATCCACGATCTTGTTTCATTGTACATAATCCAAGGGAAAAAAATTAATTGTTGACTTGTTAGTAACTCATATGCATTTGTACATAAGCTACCACATTCCTTACCTTCCCATTATCTAAACCCTAATTCAACCTTAGAACTTTTAAACCACTTTCATCTACAAACTATTAGCCTTCCCAAGAGATAGCCATTAATCTCTTGTAATCTTTAACCATTCTTTTAACTTTCCATAGAGATAGCTATTAACTTCTTCTCCATTTGCCACCATTGCCTTTACATTTACAATTAACCTTGTCATACAAATAGCCATTAATCTCTTCTCCCTTTACAACCTTTAACTCTTCATTCAAATTCCTTCATAAGAGATATTCATTAATCTGTTCACCTTTACAATCAATCCTCATAAGTTTTGCTTTCAAGCTTTTCACCTGTGGTTACATGAACTACGGACGCTCTGATTTCTCATTCCTGTTGAGAATACTTAGGCACAAGGGCCCCAATCCTTGGCGAACAACCTTTTCCTTTTTTTCACCCGTAGTCTTCGAATTACGATTGCTCTGATTTTTTATATATGATATGTAGACATATGATTGTGAAATCCTATCGAACTGCCTTTTTCTTTTCTACCTTTTTTAAAAAAAATTTTTCTACCTTTCTCTTTCCTCCCCTTTCAATAAAACAAATAAAACATTTCTCACAAATTTTCCCAAAACAAAATCAAACAAATTTTAGCAACAAAATACAAATATTACAAGAGGTTCCTATAGAATACTAGAAATACTTAGAGTGCTAGTACCTTCCTTTAGTATAAACAACCCACGTACCTTAGATCTCTTTATTGCATTGTTTTACATTGCATATTTATGAGTTATTCTTTCTTTTTCTTTTTCCTTGAATATTTTATGTTTGGTGAAGTTTAACTAACCCAATAGCTACGGTTTTCAATTCTCAACGCGGTACATATATAAGCCGTGTCACATGCCATAACATATATTTTCACTCTCACTCTTACAAATTATATCTCTCTAATTTTACTATCTTAAATATTTTATTGTTAACATCGTAGATACAACACTCCTGCCACCATATCAAATACTCTTACTAATTTTTACCTATTATCCAATTCACCTTTCACCGCTGATCAATATCCAACTTCCGTTGGTTGTGATTTACTAATTCTAATATTGATTTTTTGTGACAATTGAACCTCAAATGTGCCAAAGTATGTCTACTTAATCATAATCGTACAAGATGCAATTAAATAGAAACTTGAACAAAAGAGGTTAAAAAAACTAGATCAAGAAAACCCACTCAGCCAATTTTCAAAGTATCATCATCATCATCATCAATCTTCCTAAAACTGGCAAAAATAAAATAAAATAAATATGGGACTAGTTCCTTAAGACAGCAGCAAATACTTATTCTCACACCTTTTTTCAGAACAATCTCAACTTACAAGTTAATGCTAAGCAATCATTGTCATCTTTTTTTTGCTCACACAACCACTTGAGTTGAGATCCCCTGTTTTTGCTACCTTCCTAAGCAAAAACCAAGTGGCTATAGCAGTAATGTCTCATCTCTCACTTGACACACCACCTTTCATATAATGTCCAACACATTTCTATGCCTAATGATATTCCAATTTTCAATACTCATTGACAGTTTTCTAGATGAAAATATATATTAAAAAAGCAATTCTTGTTAAACTGTCTTTATTAATCATTGATCATATTTTTATTGGCATGATAGAAATTGAAAGTCACCTCTTTAACCATAATTATTTAATAATTGTGCCAATTGAATATATAGACAAAATATGTAAATATTATATAGAGATATAGTTCATCGAAGTTTAATTTTTTCGCATTTTTTACTTTTATCGTTTTTGATTTTTAAAAAATGTTTATACCATTTATTAAAAAGAAATAATTTTTAAACAATTTCGACAATGTTAATAACGGAGTATTTTATTTAATAAACAATGTGAAATTACAAATTTGCAAGGTCTTACAACTATTGTGTCAAATTATATAATATAATAATAAGAAAAACAATAATCACAAATAATATTATATAATATAACATAAAAAAATTAATAACAAATAAATTAGTTGTATAATAAATTTTTAATAATTTAATTATAATGTTCATTAAAATATCATTATTTAAAAAATGAAAAATTATTTAATTATATTGCTTCTTAAAATGTCACTATTTAAATAAAAATTATGAAAAAACTAAACAAAATAAAATTCAAAAGATTTTTAACAATTGATTAAGTTAAGGCTACAATAAATTAAAAAAATGATTACATGTGGTAGGAATTAAACCAGGTACCCTCACTATCAAAAACACCTTAAACCGCTGGGCTACAATAGAACATGTGCAATTATTTGGAACCAGTATTATATATTATTAAGTGTTATATTTAGGCAATATATATATATATATATATATATATATATATATATATATATATATATATATATATATATATATATATATATATATATATATATATATATATATATATATATATATATATATATATATATATATATATATATATATATATATATATATATATATATATATATATATATATTATATATATATATATATATATATATATATATATATAATATATATATATATATATATATATATATATATATATATATATTATATATATATATATATATATATATATATATATATATGTATATATATATATATATATATATATATATATATATATATGTATATATATATATATATATATATATATATATATATATAATTTTAAAATTCTATTTTTATTTTTATTTTTTTAAAATTAAATGATATTGATATAAAATTTTACAATTAACTAACTTCATAGTTTCATTAACCAATCTTTTATATTTTATTAATCAACTTTATTTATCGCTAAAAATTATTTTTAATATCTGTACGTTTATTAACCAACTTCATATCTTCATTAATCAATTTTAATTTATTTTTAAAAATAATTTTTAATATTTGGACGTTTATTAACCAACTTCATCACTTTATTAACCAACTTTTTATATTTAATTAACCAACTTCATTTCACTACTTTAAAGAGAGTTCACGGAACACTGTTCATAAATTTTTTCCAATTTAAAAAACAGTGTTCACCGTATAAATATGGTGAATAGTGTATACGGTGTAGATATTTGGTGTAAAAAAGGGTGTAGGAATAACATTCCTAATATATATATATATATATATATATATATATATATATATATATATATATATATATATATATATATATATATATATATATATATATATATATATATATATATATATATATATATATATATATATATATATATATATATATATATATATATATATATATATATATATATATATATATATATATATATATATATATATATATATATATATATATATATATATATATATATATATATATATATATATATATATATATATATATATATATATATATCATGTAAAAATATTGAAATATTATCATATTTTAGAGATGTATATCCGAACACATCTAATTGTGACTTAAGGTTAAAATATTTTAGAGATATATCTTTAAATTTATTTTAGAGATACGTCTCCAAAAAGTATTGGAGGTTAAATCGCGCCAGAACCCTTCTCCTCCTTCATTTTTAAAAAGCTTAAAACTTTATCAAATTCTTAAAAAAATTTCTATCAAGCAAGCCCACAATCAAACAAAGAATTTTCAATCACTATGCCAAATAAGACCTTTAGCAGCGCTGCCTAAAGTGGCGCTGCTAAAGGTAAAGGCATCGTTTTTTTTATGGAAAAAATGCTGCTAAAGGCCCCCCTTAGAAGCACTTCTAGCAGCGCTTTCCCCCCCTTTAGCAGCGCTTTCAGAAGCGCTGCCTATTCCCCCTTCCCCCCTTTAGCAGCGCTGTCTATTCCTCCCTTTAGCAGTGCTTTTTTTAAGCGCTGCCTATTCCTCCCCTTTAGTAGCGCTTTTGGTAAGCGCTACCTATTCCCCCCCCCCCCCTTTAGCAGCGTTTCTTAAAAGCGCTGTCTATTCTCTCCCTTCCCCCTCCTATAGCAGCGCTTTTTTGAGCGCTCTCTATGCTCCCCTATAGCAGTGCTATTTTGTAAAAGCGCTGTCTATTCTTCACGATTTTAATTTTTTTTTTAATAATCACTTTTTTTATATTTTTTTTGATAAACCTGCTTATAACAATTACATTTTCTACTTATAATTCAGGCCTTTAATTCAACACTTTGGCCTTATATATACATTGTAATTCAACACTTTGACCATAATCATTGTAATTCACATACTTCACAAATACAGTCAATTTACATTATGTAATTCACATACTTCACAAATACATTATATAATTCAACACAATCCGATCCTCAGAACAACTTCACAAATATACAGTCAATTTACATATAATTGCAAAACCGATAACTTTACACATAGATACGACTTCCAGAAATATTATTATACCACATCAATATTTGACGGTACATATACCTTATACAATTCTCAACTCAATAATGTATTGACACCATTCTTCCTTAATTTCTTCCAATCCTGCTTTCGAGTATGTACCACACTTGAATTCATCAAAGTACTACATAATATAACAGAACATGCACGATTTAGTTTTAAAACTTATTACTCAGATGAAATATCGGTTAATTATTAAAATAAATCATATACTTATGAATTGATCCATACCATGATTGGAATATCTATTTGACCCGAGTGAATAATTTCCTTCATAAAGCGCAATACAAAATATCCGCAATCAATCTCATTGCGCTGACGAGGACATTGTAAATCGAAAAAACAAACGATCATGTGTGAGGATATATAGTTTAAATAGTTTTATCAAGTAGAATCACTATAACAGTAAAAAATGTGAAAATATACCTGCACTCTGATCCAGCTAATGTTGTTAGCCTTCCTTTTTGGCATTGTTGTTTCTCTTTGCGATCGAAATATTTGTATAGATCTAACATAATATAAACGAATATTTAGAACAATCTCACATAATAAATAAAGATAGTTATTCAGAATAGTATATCTCATCACTTACGTATCAACCATAGTCTTCATATCAGGATATTTTGTTTGATCGTCATCCAATGAATCCAGATAATACACCATTTTTGATGCAGCTGAATCGGTTTCCTGCACAATAATTCCCTTTTCTTTTGATTTGAATTTGAAGGAGTCTAAGATCATCATGTAAATAAGTAAATGTAAATGTAAGAATAACTTTCATGTATGGGTCGTAAAATATTTGAATACTTTTAAGTTATTGTTAATATAAATAAAAGCATATATAAATATAAATAAAAGCATATATAAATATATTATACACTTTTAAGTTACTGACAAAACTAATGTCGTACTTACACATTGTTCATATACTTGTTGAACCTCTTCCTGAACGACTCCATCTCTTCCCACACGGGAAGCCTTCCACAAAACATGGTCTGGAACAGATGTTGCATCACTTTTCTCCTCTTCTAACTACACATTAAGACAGATAATAAAACATTCATATCCCATTATATATACCTACTATTTTTTGTAACTATATAATATTAAAGAATTTATATATACTTACTATTTTTTGTTGTAAGCGTGTATATCCCAAACGCCCTTTTTTGTATGGATACGCGGGTTTTGATGTCCGTCTCCGATTTACGTCACTCACAACCTGAAAAAACAAGTTTAAGTCATATCAGAAATGTTGTGGAAGAAGTATATATATTATACATTGTTCATGATAAGTTGTAATTACGCAAAATTCTTTGGTTCTTCGTTTGGCAACAAATGTCTCCCATTCTTCATCTGAAATCAAATCATCGTACTTCTTTAGACGCTCTAATTCGACAAAGTTTCCATCAGAATCTTTAAGAAACTTGTTCGTTAAAAACGCTCTAAATCCTCTCAGTCGTTTTCCAGCCAATTGAAGACAATATTTTCTCCTGCAATAATCAATATTAAAAGATCTCTGCAAACAAATAAACATACATATAACATGTTAGTATAATTAATTTAAAGATGTAACCGTCGAAATAATTAAAAAATATCAAATATCATACCTGTATCTCGCTCCAAATTTTGTCTTTAGCCGGTTGTAACGAAGGAATTCTCCAATTATCACAAGTAATTGGAATTTGCGAACGAACAAGTGCTCCAATGTAACTGAAGGTGAGAAAATACTTAGAAGGGGGGTTAAATAAGTATGAAGATAAAAACTTAGAAATAAATACTCAAGTATTTTTATCCTGGTTCGTTGAACTCAACTACTCCAGTCCACCCTTCCTAGAGTGATTTGCCTTTCTCAATCAAGGACTTAATCCACTATTTAATCAACTGATTACAATAGTAAGCACTAAGAACAAATGTTCAAAGTCTTCTCAAGAACTACTGATCCTAACTGGATCTTCTTAAGGTTTTCTTACAATCAAATGTAATAACAAATACAAGTGTTTGAAATGCTTCTAAAAAAGCTATATCACAACTGTGATTTTTCACTTAATATTAAGAACAAAGAAATTAATTCTAGAAAGAATGTGAATTGTATGAGAGCTTTGGATATTGAATTCTTTTCAGGTAAAACGTCAACTGAAGAAGATGGGTGGAGACTTGCTTTTATAGGCACATTGATCCAAAAGTATTTCGCGTTGAGAAGAGTGTACCAAAAGGTCTGAGCCTTTTTGTCTTCACATCAAGTGACCTTTCCTAGAAGAAGAAAGCACAGAGAAATCCTTTTTGTCTGTGTTCTTGTGTCTATCATAAATAAGGAAAGATTCGTTTGGATATTCCAACGGACATAATCTTTGAATTCTTCTTCATCAATTTTCAGCAAGAATCATCAGAGTCTAATTTGATCAGAGCCTTCTGATGTTGATCAGAGTTTTGCTGAATCAGAGTCTTTACAGCAGGTGTGCTTTTAGCGTGTATAAGTTCAGAGCATATTTGAGTCAGATCCTCAGTACTGGCAGCTTTAGTACTCTCAGAATTTTCTGTAGTAACTATGCTTGAAAACTCTTCATACAAAATTCTTCTTTGGTTCAGATGCTTCTGACTTGCTTCAAATTCTTCTAGGGCTTCTGCTTCAGATCCTTCTGGAGGCTACGCTCAAGATCTTCTGATGGCAGCATTCAGAATCTTCTAATGGATGCATCTGACGCTTCAGAGCCTAGCATATTTCTTATGTTCAGTTCTGATTTGCTTCTGGAGTGATAATTACTTTAATATCTGCAGCAAACACTCTTAAGCAAATTTTAGAGTATATAATTCTTAGTTACAAAATTTCATAATAGTTATCATCAAAACATAGAGATATTATTAAGAACCAATCTGTGTTCTAACAATCTCCCCCTTTTTGATGATGACAAAAACATCAGAAATTTTGTTTAATTGAAAAATAGAATAATTATAACTCCCCCTGAGATGATGAATCTCCCCCTGAATTAAATATAAATAAGGAATAGAAACTTCCCTTTTGTCTTGAGTGTTTTTTAGAGTTAGAGCTTGATTGTTCTTTAACATTTGAGAGTCAGAGTGTCTTGCATATTTCAGAGTCTGAGTCTGATAATTGTCAAATGATCTGAGAGTCTCAGAGTTTCTTTTACAGAGTGTACTTATCAAATGTTCTGAAATACTCAGATTTTATGTTAGATAAAATTGATACGTCTGAAGTTTCATTATGGTGAAGTTTAATTAAACAGATCAGATCTATTTTCTCCCCCTTTTTTGTCATAAGCAAAAAGTAATAATTTTGAAAAGACAAAGAAAAGGAAACAATAAATGAGATAAATCATGTGGAGAAAACTTTGAAACATTCATTCATTCATTCAGAGCAAAAGTACACACATCAGAAGATATTCAAATACATATGCAAACATTAGATGCAAACATCAGAAGAAAAAAATAAATAAACTAAGAGTGTTTTGACAAAAGCATCTTCAACAGATCCGTGATCTCAGAAGAGGACTGTTCTTGTTTTGACATCCACTTAGCCATGGTTTCATTCTTCTGATCCTGTTGGGACATCCACTGAGTCATGTCTTCAGATTTCTTGTCTTGCTTAGCCATCCATGACTTGATTTCTGATTGACCAGCTTCCAGAACTGCAATCTTATCTTCAAGATCTGGATATTCTTTCTTGATCTCAGATGAAGAAGGTGGAACAGTTTCCGAAGCTTGAACAAAGTCAATTTCCATAGGAGCTTTGGAGCAAGGAGCAGTAGAGCTAGAAGGATGTTTTATCAGAGTCATGGCCAGAGGGTTGTCTTCAGATGCAGATTCAGTATTCTCTTCTGATGATGAAGGAGCATCTGTAAGAAGCAATGGTCCAGATCTCTTAACAGTCCAGAACAGACTTCTAGCAGCTTCAGCAAATCTGAGCTTCGCATCATCAGAACATACGTTCTTCAGATTTGATGCTACAATGTTGAATCTGTTTATGAAGCCATTCCAAATGGCATCAGATTCCTTTGCATCCATTGTTGATGAACATTTCCTCTGTACAAAACCTAAATACATCTGTATTTCTTGCAAAAAAACTTGTAAATAAATGATCAACATTCAGTCTAGGTCGTGGGTTTAACAGAGTTTCCAAGGTTATTGGCTTTGGTTGGGGAGTAGGTGGAAAGATGGATTTATGAATGGAGATCAGAGGAGGAGGGTAGTAGGGTATGAATGGAATTTCAGATGATTTGTCAGGTTTTGATCTGGTTAAAGCATTCATCATATTTGGTTTTGCTTTGGTTGGATAGGAAACCACATCAAATGGTTTATCAGAGTAAGGTTTGAAAGCAGATTTAGCAGGTTTATCAGATTTTGCAGATATAGCAGAGGATGGTTTTGGATCTGATGAAGGTACTGCTGACATTGTTTTAATATATGTTTGAAGCATAGATGGTAGAATGATGGTAAGTTTAGGTTTAAGAGGAGTGATAGTGTCAGAGGGTTCAATTCTGGTGTAGAAATTTTTCAAGGTGAAACCAGAAGGAAGTTTGTTAGAAGAAGATAGTTTGCACCGAAGCAGAAGGTACATGCTCGGACGTTCTTGGCTTGGGTACAGGGGTAGGATTGGGAATGGTAATTTCAGAAGATGGTTTAGGTGTTGGAATAGGATCTGGAATAATAACTTCAGAAGAAACAGGGGGTTCTGGTTGGTTTACTTCAGAATTTCTGTGAGAGGGGGATACTAGAAAATCTGGGTGTATATCAGATTTTGATGAATTGGATGATGTGGTTGGAGTGTAAGAGATAGAGGACACTTCAAAAACAGTTTTGAGAGGTGTAATGTTGAGAACCTCTGTCTCAGGAATATGGGTTTCAGATGGGTTAGCTGTTTCTGATGGATTTTCAGAAGGTTTTGATGGTGGTTTTTCTGGTTGTGGTTGTTTTTCTTGTTGTTGTGGTTGTGGTTTAGATTGTTTTTGTTGTTGATGTTCAGATTCTTTTTCTTGTTGTGGTTCAGATTGTTTTTCTGGATGTTGTGGTTGTTGTTCAGATTGTTCTGTAGGTTGTTCTGTTTGAGGTTGTTTTTCTGATTGTTGTTGTTGTGATACAAATTGTTGTGTTGGTTTTTCTGGTTGTGGAGTTTGATTTGCTGGTTTTGTTGTTGGTGTTGGTACAGATGACTGTGTAGTAGAAGGTTTTATAGGCGAGATGGAAACAGGGTTAGATGATTTTTGTAGGGATGGAACAGATATATGAGGTGGAGCAGGAACATATTGTTTTTGAGTAGAGGGTGGTTTTGGAATAGACTTAAATGTTGAATCATTTACAACAGTATTATTTACAGAAGATACAGAAGATTTGGTACTTTTAATCTTGATACATTTTGCAGGAACAGAAGGAGTGTCTCCAGATGCTTTCCTCTTGATCAGCTTCTGAGTCTTGTCAGCAACTTTGGGCTTCTTCTGAACAGTCACATCTTCTGCTTCTGATTGACTTCTTTTTCTAGTGATCTCATCTCCTCCATCAGGCAATGGTTCCCTTGCTCTTTTCAGAATATCTGCAGGAATGGGTGTTCCATCTGCCTTGAAAGCATCAATGTATCTCACTATTATTTCCCTTGGTTCTTCAGCAAAGAACAGAAGGTAGTCTTCTACTGGAATTCGCTTCTGACTGAGTTCAGAAATATTCAGCTTCTTGGGTGCAGATGTGAGTTCCTCTACAATTTTTAGTCTCTGAAGACTCTTTGCATTCAGAGGTTTTCCAAGAATGAATTCAAGTTCATCTGTGACTCCAGTAGCATATAGAGCAGTCACCAGTCCATTTTCTGTCAGAAAATCTAAAATTAACCTTCCAAAGGGAATCCATGTTCTGGTCTTCTAACCTTTTTCTTTCACAGATTCTCTGGAGGCATTTATATGATTCCATAAATGCATGAACAAAATGTAGGGAAGATCTACCTTAGTGCTCTGACTTAAGCAGTACATAAAGTAGAGCTGTTCATTGTTCACGTAGTCTGGAGAGTTTGTAGATTTTCTGTGATGAATGCATCCCATGAAAATCTTTGCCCAGATTTTGTAGTCAGGCTTCAGATCTTTGAACTTATTAGAGGCCTGTCCAGCAGTCATAACTTCCTCATACACTTCTTCTATATCTACACGCCCAGCTGGCAGATGAGATACTCCATCAGTCTCCTCATATCCAATGAGTTTCCTGATTAGATCTTCTGTGATGATTATCTCTTTACCCAGAATAGAAGACAAGATAAACTTAGGGTATACAACAGCATGGATCCAAAATTCTTTCACCAGAAGGGGGTAAACTGGTCCAAAAAGTCTGTCAAAGTATTTTACCCATCCTTGAGCATTAATTATGGAACGAAACTCAAATCCATTTTCAGCCAGTGAATTAAATTCCACCATTGATTCACAGAGAACTTCCAGTTTATCAACATGTGTTAACAAAGTTCTTTTTGGTGTCGTATATGGAGTCACACCCATATTTGCAGAAGTAACTGCAGCCATGGTTGATTGAAATTGTGCAGCAGTGGATGATGAATTTGCCATTGAAGATGAGTTTGTCAAACGTTTAGGGTTTTTGTGAAGAGAGAAAAGGAGGCAGAAATGCATGAACGTTTTGAGATGTGAAAAGTGTGAAAGTGGTGAGAAATGAGATATTTATAGTGAACACTTAGGCATACAAACAGACAGATAATGGCACGTTCACACATAGCAATTAATGAAAAAGAATAAAAATCATTTCAAGCATTTAATTGATTTTGACAAATTGGGGGGAAAAATCAAGATTTTCACTATTCAAACTTCACCTCAAACGTCTCTTCAGTAGTGTACACGCCACCTTTGCAGATTTAGAGTGACACGTGTTTGCTTGCATGTGCTTCTGAATTCTCTTGAGAAATGAAACATTAACCAACGTTCAGATCCTATGAGTATTGTTAGTTCAGATTTTCACAAATAAAGTAATTTAAGGAAATGAATAAATGATTAGATGAAATACTTCAGAGCATTAAACATTTTTGCATCTGTAAAATTTGCTTCTGACAAATATTATTCTGGACACAAATACATACCAATATTTTTCAGAATAAATTTGAATCTATCTTCAACAAGGGGTTTTGTGAAAATATCTGCCCATTGATGATCTGTATCAACAAAGGCTAAATTTATAATTCTCTTCTGAACATAGTCTCTGATGAAATGATGCTTAATTTCTATTGTTTTGCTTTAGAGTGTAAAATGGGGTTTTTAGACAAACATATAGCAGAAGTATTATCACAGAATATAGAAATGTTACTTTCAAATATCTGATAGTCTTCTAGCTGACTTTTCATCCAGAGCATCTGCGTGCTACATCCAGCAGCAACAATATATTCTGCCTCTGTGGTTGATAGTGCAATTGTGGGTTGCTTCTTGCTGTACCAAGAGATTAGATTTCTTCCTAGAAATTGACAACTTCCAGAAGTACTTTTTCTTTCCACTCTGTCTCCAGCGTAGTCAGCATCACAGAATCCAACTAATTTGAAATCATCAGATTTTCTGTAACACAAACCCACATTAGAAGTACCTTTCAGATACCTTAGAATCCTCTTGACAGCTGTCAAGTGTGATTCTCTAGGATCTGATTGGAATCTAGCACATAAGCATACACTGAACAATATGTTAGGTCTAGAAGCAGTTAAGTAAAGAAGATATCCTATCATACCTCTGTAGAGTTTCTGATCTACTTTCTTACTTACCTCTTCCTTGCCTAGTGAACTAGTTGGGTGCATGGGAGTCTTTGCCAGCTTACTATCAGTCATGTTAAATTTCTTCAGAAGTTCTTTAACATATTTGGTCTGATGTATGTAAGTGCACTCTGGAGTTTGGTTGACTTGAATTCCCAGAAAGAATCTCAATTCTCCCATCATGCTCATTTCAAATTCTGCCTGCATACATTGAGCAAACTCCTTTCCCAGCATAGTATTGATAGATCCAAATATGATATCATCCACATATATTTGACAAATTAGAAGATCTTTCTTAAATGATTTACAAAAGAGTGTTGTGTCCACTTTGCCTCTGATGAAAATTTTTCTCCATAAGAAAATTGCTCAATCTCTCATACCAAGCTCTGGGAGCTTGTTTCAAACCATACAGAGATTTCTTTAGTTTAAAAACATGATCTGGAAATTTTTCACTCTCAAAACCAGGAGGCTGGTGGACATAAACTTCTTCTTCTATAATACCATTTAGAAAGGCACTTTTAACATCCATCTGATACAGAGTGATGTTATTTTGTGCAACAAATGAAATAAGAAGGCGTATAGATTATAACCTTGCCACTGGAGCATAAGTTTCAGTATAATCAATACCTTCTTGTTGACTGTACCCTTGAGCAACAAGCCTTGCCTTATTTCTTTCAACTTCTCCTTTCTCATTAAGCTTATTTCTGAAGACCCATTTAGTTCCAATTATATTGAATCCTTTTGGTCTTTGAACTAAATCCCACATATCATTTCTGGTGAATTGATTTAACTCTTCTTGCATGGAAATAATCCAATCATTATCTTCCAGAGCTTCATCTACAGAAGTTGGTTCAATTACTGACACCAGTCCAAATAATGATGCTTCAGATGATCTGAGAAAGGATCTTGTTCTGATAGGGTCATCCTTCTTTCTAATAATAACATTCTCTGGATGAGAAGCTTTGATTCTGGAAGATGATCCTCTAACAGTTGATTCTTCAGAAATATTTAAATTGTTCATCTGAGAAGTTAAAGGAATGACATCTGGCGTTGCTTCTGGTTCCTTCACTTGAGCTTTGTCTGCCTCTGAGCCTTCAGAGTCTGTGAAGACTACTTCTCTATCTGCAGAGTTTTCAGACTGCTTTGGCTTTTTAATGCCAAGCTTATCATCAAATTTAACATGAATAGATTCTTCCACAATCTGTGTCTCAGTGTTGTATACTCTGTAGCCTTTAGAGCGTTCAGAATATCCAAGCATGAAACACTTCTGTGCTTTGGAATCAAACTTGTTCAGATTTTCTTTAGTATTTAACATATAACAAATACATCCAAAAGGATGAAAATATGAAATGTTGGGCTTTCTGTTCTTCCACAGTTCATATTGAGTCTTCTCCATAAGAGGTCTTACAGACACTTTGTTCTGAATGTAATAGGCTGTGTTGATTTCTTCTGCCCAAAAGTTTTTTGCCAGATTAGTCTCATTGATCATGGTTCTGGCCATTTCTTGCAGAGTTCTATTTTTCCTCTCTACAACTCCATTTTGTTGTGGAGTTCTAGGACAGGAAAAATCATGAGCAATGCCATTTTCATTAAAATATTTTTCAAAATATTTATTTTCAAATTCACCACCATGATCACTTCTGACTTTTATAATTTTGAAATCTTTTTCATTCTGGACTTGTTTACAGAAGTCAAAGAACACAGAATGTGACCCATCCTTGTGTTTTAAGAACTTTACCCATGTCCATCTACTATAGTCATCAACAATGACTAATCCATACTTCTTGCCTCTGATGGATGCAGTTTTCACTGGTCCAAACAGATCAATATGAAGTAATTCTAGTGGTCTGGAAGTAGAAACAACATTTTTTGATTTAAAAGATGATTTTGAAAACTTCCCTTTTTGACATGCTTCACAAAGAGCATCTGAGGTGAACCTCAGATTAGGAAGTCCTCTGACAAGATTAAGTTTACTAATCTGAGATATACGTCTCATATTAATATGCCCCAATCTTTTGTGCCAGACCCATTGCTCCTCATTAACAGACAAGAGGCATTTAACATTCTGAACCTTAAGTTCTGAAAGATTTATTTTATAAATGTTGTTTTTCCTCTTTCCACTAAATAGGATAGAGCCATCCTTTTGACTAATAGCTTTACAACATTTTTGATTAAAGGTTATATCATAACCATTGTCACTTAATTGACTTATGGACAATAAGTTATGCTTTAATCCTTCTACAAGTAAAACATTAGTAATAGAGGGAAGTTTACCATTTCCAATAGTGCCAGATCCAATGATCTTGCCCTTCTGATTCTCTCCAAATTTCACATCACCTCCAGATCTAAGCTCCAGACTTTGGAACATAGACCTTTCTCCTGTCATGTGTCGCGAGCATCCAGAGTCCAGGTACCATGATTGGTGTCCTGACCTTGCTGCTAAGAACATCTGCAACAGGAATTATTTTACTTTTAGGTACCCAGATCTTCTTGGGTCCTTTTGGGTTAGTTGTTACGAAGGTTTGTCTAAACTTGTGTTTTTCAACATAAGGTTTATTCTGACTAGCCTTAGATTTAAACACATGAATATTCTTTTCAGAACGTGTTTGTTCAATATCATTCAAGTGGCCAAATTTAAAGTGGGAATATAAAGGAGTTTTCTTAATGATAATTTTATCAACAGGTTTTGGATTTAAATCCTTTCCAGAGGAAGATTTATATCCAATTCCGTTTCTGTTATTTCTGCTAACTCCATAGATCATAGAAGCCATTTTGCTTCTGTCTATGCTTTTAGCAAGAAACTTTTGAAAGTTGTAATCATATTTTTCCAAAATATTTTTGCATTCAGATTCAGTTTCAGAATCAGAGTTTTGTTGAGCTAATTCAGAATCAGTTTTCAATTTTAAGTTCTTTTCATTTAGCTCAGCTACTTCTGATTTGAGAATATTATTCTCAGATACAAGATTGCTTTGACGCTTCTTGTATTTGAGCTTAATATTGTTATAGTTCTTCAGAACTCTTATAACACTTTGATAAGTTCTTCTTTAGTGAGTTTAGCCATTACCTCTTCAGCGTCAGAGTCAGATTCAGAGTCAGATTCAGATCCTGAAGTTCCTTCCTCCTGGTCTTCTATGTCTGCCATCAAAGCTACATTGGCACATTCCTCTTCTGACTCAGATTCAGATTCAGATGTATCTGAATCATCCCAGGTGGCTATTAGAACCTTTTTCTTCTTATCAGATTTTCTTTTAGGCTTTTCTTTCAGGACCTTTGGACATTCATTTTTGTAATGTCCAGGTTCTTTACATTCATAACAGACAACCTCCTTTTTGCCAGATCTTCTGTGTCCAGAAGACTCTTTTCTTTGGTCAGGCTTCCTGAAGTTTCTGAACTTCTTTCCTTTATGCTTCAAGAGTTTGTTTATTCTTCTAGACAGCATGGATAGTTCATCTTCATCTTCAGATGAGGATTCTTCAGAGCTTTCCTCTATTACCTGCAATGCTTTAGCAGATTTATTAGATTTTAAAGCAATTGATTTACCTTTCTTTTGAGGTTCATCTTCCTCAAGTTCAATTTCATGACTTCTTAGTGAACTGATTAGTTCCTCAAAGGAGATCTTGTTCAGATCTTTATCCATTTTCAGCGCAGTCACCATAGGTCTCCATCTGGTAGGTAAGCTTCTGATGATATTTTTCACATGATCAGCAGTAGAGTATCCTTTATCCAGAACCTTTAGTCCAGCTGTAAGTATTTGAAATCTGGAGAACATAGCTTCAACAGATTCAGAGTCTTCCATCTTGAAGGCTTCATACTTCTGGATTAGAGCCAGAGCCTTTGTTTCCTTGACTTGAGAGTTTCCCTCATGAGTCATCTTTAAGGACTCAAACATGTCAAATGCAGTTTCTCTATTTGTGATCTTTTCATACTCAGTGTGAGATATTGCATTTAACAATATTGTTCTGGCCTTGTGGTGATTTCTAAATTCCTTCTTTTGGGCTTCTGTCATAGATTTTCTATCTACTTTCTTGCCATTCCCATCAATGGGATGAACATATCCATCTATGACCAAATCCCATAAATCAGCATCATAACCAAGGAAAAAACTTTCAATCCTGTCTTTCCAATAATCAAATTTCTCCCCATCAAACATAGGGGGTTTTGTGCTGATTCTGCCCCTTTCTTCATATTTGTTGTTAATGTTAGACATTGTATTATCAGCCATAGTAACAACCAAATATATATCAAAGTTTTTTACACTGGATCTTTACTGTCACTGTGAAGTGGTAGCACACACAGAACCGGAGCTCTGATGCCAACTGAAGGTGAGAAAATACTTAGAAGGGGGGTTGAATAAGTATGAAGATAAAAACATAGAAATAAATACTCAAGTATTTTTATCCTGGTTCGTTGAACTCAACTACTCCAGTCCACCCTTCCTAGAGTGATTTGCCTTTCTCAATCAAGGACTTAATCCACTATTTAATCAACTGATTACAATAGTAAGCACTAAGAACAACTGTTCAAAGTCTTCTCAAGAACTACTGATCCTAACTGGATCTTCTTAAGGTTTTCTTACAATCAAATGTAATAACAAATACAAGTGTTTAAAATGCTTCTAAAAAAGCTATATCACAACTGTGATTTTTCACTTAATATTAAGAACAAAGAAATTAATTCTAGAAAGAATGTGAATTGTATGAGAGCTTTGGATATTGAATTCTTTTCAAGTAAAACGCCAACTGAAGAAGATGGGTGGAGACTTGCTTTTATAGGCACATTGATCCAAGAGTATTTCACGTTGAGAAGAGTGTACCAAAAGGTCTGAGCCTTTTTGTCTTCACATCAAGTGACCTTTCCTAGAAGAAGAAAGCACAGAGAAATCCTTTTTGTCTGTGTTCTTGTGTCTAGCATACATAAGGAAAGAGTCGTTTGGATATTCCAACGGACATAATCTTTGAATTCTTCTTCATCAATTTTCAGCAAGAATCATCAGAGTCTAATTTGATCAGAGCCTTCTGATGTTGATCAGAGTTTTGCTGAATCAGAGTCTTTGCAGCAGGTGTGCTTTTAGCGTGTATAAGTTCAGAGCATATTTGAGTCAGATCCTCAGTACTGGCAACTTTAGTACTCTCAGAATCTTCTGTAGTAACTATGCTTGAAAACTCTTCATACAAAATTCTTCTTTGGTTCAGATGCTTCTGACTTGCTTCAGATTCTTCTGGAGCTTTTGCTTCAGATCCTTCTGGAGGCTACGCTCAAGATCTTCTGATGGCAGCATTCAGAATCTTCTAATGGATGCATCTGACGCTTCAGAGCCTAGCATATTTCTTATGTTCATTTCTGATTTGCTTCTGGAGTGATAATTACTTTAATATCTGCAACAAACACTCTTAAGCAAATTTTAGAGTATATAATTCTTAGTTACAAAATTTCATAATAGATATCATCAAAACATAGAGATATTATTAAGAACTAATCTGTGTTCTAACAGTAACTTGTCAGCATCGCACCGTTAGGCTCAATTAACTGATCTCTTTCATTCCAATGCAAGTCATACTTTACACCTTTATCTCTCTTTTTTCATGACTCTTTAGCAGCACTTTTTCATAAAGCGCTGTCTTTTTATGCGCTACCAAAAGTCATTTCTGGCATAGTGAATCAACATCAAGGACACCAGAGACATCATCTAACACTGAAGCAAAGTCCAAATTTGTAAGTTTTTAATGTTTTTATAAGAAACGAGTATGAAATGCAAGTATATAGTTTATACATACTGTGTAAAATATTGTGTAAATGAGTAGAAAATGATGATTTAGGTAAGAAATGAGTATGAAATGCAAGAATATTAGTTTATACATACTGTAAAACATGTTTTTCGGTTGAAAATCATGATCAAACCATTATTTTTAGGGTTTGCATGTCTGCATTTCCACCATTGAAGGACCTGGAGAGTTGCAGAAAATTTCGGAGATGCATCTCCAAAATTTTTCAACGTTTAGTTTTTCAGTAACCGGAGATACATCTACAAAAATTCTCACTCTGTTTTTTGTTTTTGGTTTTCTTGCTTGTAGTGTTGCTTGAACTAATTGTTTGGTTTACTTACAAACATTATGGATGATAGACACGATAGACCGGGGAACGAGAGGATTGCACAACATGCATCAGTGCAGCAAGAGAATAGTCAGATTTCAGAGGCTCCTGTTCACTCTAGCCATCAGATATATCTACTTCTAAGGCTCATGTTTCTCCATATTCTTCTTCCCGTAGGAGACAAATTTCACTTACCTATGCATTACTCCTTCCATCCTCTCGTATGCGTCAGGTTTCATTTATTTAGGCGCCAGAGGTACCCGAGTCACCAGTGGTACTGAAGGTACCAGTGCCACCTCCAACGAATGATGCTTCTGAGCTAGTGCCACCTTTGGTTGTTGATGATTTTGAGCCAGTTCCACCTCTGAATGGTGAGGCTGCTGAGGATGATGAGTCAGAGCCACCTCAGGAATGGAGACCCTGTAGAGTTGTCACTACTGCCTCTGTACCCAGACCATACTGCCAGACATATATGGCATAGAGAGGTAACATTAGTTGGAATCATTCTTTTTAAGTTATGTTTATTATTATATTACAAGTTTATGACATTGGTTTATTTTTCTGCAGGACAATAATTCGCTGAAGATTATTAACCACGGGAGAAAGATTACTACCTTTCCCCAACCAAATGAGGAGTGGTTTCAGGAAGCTTTGTCCTTATCTGGGATAAATGACTTGTGCATTACCGGTTATATTACGGTAAACCACAGGGTGCTTAATATATTGTGGAAATATGACACACTAAGACCTCGTCATTTCATCTTCTGCTTGGTGATATGTCTATCACACTCGACGATGTGTCATGTTTGTTGCATCTTCTAATCAGTGGGGAAAATTTTAGATCATGGGAGGATTAGCAAGGACGAGGCACTCGAGTTGATGGTAGACTATATGAGAGTTGACCTAGAGGTTGTGATGATATATATGGAAAAAACCAAAGGGACTCATGCTAGGTTTCATATCTTGAAAAAAGGTATATACAAATGAGCTCCATAGAAAAGAACAGGCTTGATATGATGATGAGCATGTGGGGCTCCATAGAACGTATGTTATGAGAGCATACCTGTTGTATTTGGATGGAACTGCGACATTTGTGGACAAGAGTGCCACTTATACAAATATTGTCTACCTATGATACTTTGAGGATTTAGAGCGAATTCATGAGTATTACTGGGGGGGGGACACTTGTTTGGTGTACTTGAAATTGAAGTTATTAGAAAGCTGTAGGTGGATGACAAAGCAGGTCACAGGAAACATCACACTATCGACGATAATATTTATTGGTCTTTTAATGTTTCTGTGTCATTTTCATTTCATCTTTGCAACACCATTACGAATGATTCGTGTGTTCCAACACTTTTCAAACTTGGATCCTCCAGCACTTCCCACACATCTCCGGTTGGGCGGATGTACCGACTTACACTGAGGATATGTCGTGTGCTTCTGCATTTGACCCACTCAGAGTGAACCAGACGATAGAGTCGTTTATAGTGTATCTTGAAAGCTTGTTTGCTGAGGACACGCACTTCAATAACTATGTCAATCACTGTGAGATGTATCCATTTGACGATATAGTGCTATACTTAGAATTGTTAGCTTGCGGATCACGTCTCACTACTCCTCATCTGCCCGAGTGCGTGATGTAAATCTTCGGCTACACTTAGACAATTCCTAGACACTCTATTGTCTCTGCTTCTCCTGCTTTGACACCTATATAGATGGATGTCATGTTTGATGATTATGAGAGTCACATGGTACCGAAGGAGGCATGGAGTACCATAGCTGAGAGCGATTGGAGCTACGTCGACGAGTAGGTAGTTCTTCAGGATGTCACACACACACACACACACACACACAGAGATATATATATATATATATATATATATATATATATATATATATATATATATATATATATATATATATATATATATATATATATATATATATATATATATATATATATATATATATATATATATATATATATATATATATATATATATATATATATATATATATATATATATATATATATATATATATATATATATATATATATATATATATATATATATATATATATATATATATATATATATATATATATATATATATATATATATATATATATATATATATATATATATATATATATATATATATATATATATGGTGCATGCTATTCTAGAAGATCCACTAAGGCCAGCTTATCAGGAGATACTATAGGAGGAGCAAACACAGCTAGATCACGCTCATGATGTCTTACCTAGATGTTGTCGCATAATGGAGATTGCGTAGACATGCATTGACATATGTATCTTTCTTGATGGGTCTGAGGTGAGGGAGATCCTAAATGCCATCATGACGGAGACACAAGAGGCATTAATGTACTAAAGACAGTGCAGGAGGACGTGTGGCATTGAAGGTTGACGAGTCAGAGGAGATGTAGTGCGACATACGCAGTAGTGCAGTAGTATATAGTAGTTATACTTTGGATTCATTATGGATTGTATTTTATTTTCACTTCATGCTACTTTATTGTGTATTTAAAATTTATTTATATATGTCATATTTAGACCATCTAGATTTATAAATGTCATTTTTTGCATATCGATTGTATGGTTTAAATCTTATTACATAATAAGGCACATAATGTTTGTAAATCATCATCTTCATTTGAATAAACATAACCAAAATATAGCCTACATTGTTCTGGTAGGGTATGAAGATGTATCTCCGTAAAATAAACGAAGATATCTTCGGAATAATAAACGTGTAAAATGTTTTTCAACTTGGATGGATGATGTATTTTTTAAAATATTACAGAGATGCATCTCCAGATCAGTTAATATTTTGATTTAAGATAAGGTGCGTTCGGAGATGTTGAGAGGCATTTTGGATTTTCGAGAGGGGTTTTTTGCATCCCATAAGATGAGATAAGAAATTTCCTATATTTATATTAAGCCCCATTTTTCAAATTTGAGATCCTTAAAAATTGCAGGCCATGTGCGGTAGCACTTCTTACACACCTACAGGACCAATTTCAACTTATAATACAACATCGATCTTTTTAATTTTTTTGTCACTTTTTATATAATTTTTTATTCTTTAAATTTTCAACTACATTAATTATATATTTATATGATATGACTAGGTTTTGGTAGGGAAATCATACTGATGTAATATGATCAAAAAAATCATATTAATATTAAGGATTAGGTAGTATTAACATAACATAACTAATTCTCTCATATTAATATTAACAACATAACTGTGAACAATTCTATTATTGTTATGAATAATAGTAAATATATGTGGATGTTCATTTACTCAACTTTCTATATTTCTTAACTTATATGAATTAATTTCTTAACCTTTGTGTATTCTCTAAGTTAATGGCTATTCATTAGTCATGTACTATAAATAAGATCCACATTGCAATGTAAAAGAGACTTTTGCATAAGATAATATAATATTACTTTCTCTCTTCTCTTCCTCTCTTTGATCTCTATATTGTTTTACTTAGTTTTATAACCCGTTATCATCACGATAGTTTACCATATGAATGTTAATTAATTGTCTAAGAAGTGATACAAATAATTTGATAATGAAGATTTAACTATATGAAGCTCCAAGATTTAGAAGGTAACATTATTATTTTTTTTGTTTCGTAACATATATTTCTAATTCAGTCTATTATGTATTGATATATTGATTAGAAGAAAAAAAATCAAAGATGATTTTTATGCATCCCAGAATGATTGGATAAATAATGTTAAAATATCTGTGAAAGACTATAAAATAATGTGTTTGTTATATAGTTCCTGAAGAACTTAACAAATATCCTTGAAGAATAAAAACAAAATTTTATTATATAGTTCTTGAAGAAATTATCAAGCATCAATGAAGGAGAGCAACATAATAATTTATTATATAGTTCCTGAAGAACTTATCAAACATCCCTGAATGATAGCAAAATAATAATTTATTATATAGTTCCTGAAAAACTAATCAAGATCCCATAATGATTGAAAAATAATAATTTATATAGTTCTTGAAGAACTTGCAATGCATCCCTGGAGGATTGCACAAAAACTGTTTATCTTTATCATTGTTTGAATATCTATGATCTACCTTTTGGAAAATATATATATATTATAAAGGATCCCTAGAGGATTTTTCAAAAAATGAATTACTTTTATTAATTCATCAAAGAATGATTATCTCTTGATGATTAATAAGAAAATGATTATTCTGTCTCCATTGATTAGAAAAGTATCAATGACGATTTCCATGGATCTTAGAAAAATTGACAATCACAGAAGGATTGCATGAATAATATTAATAATTGTAAATTTATTAAGATTGAATATATATATATATATATATATATATATATATATATATATATATATATATATATATATATATATATATATATATATATATATATATATATATATATATATATATATATATATATATATATATATATATATATATATATATATATATATATATATATATATATATATATATATATATATATATATATATATATATATATATACAAAGTATTTTATATTTACTAGATATCAAAACAAATTAGAAGAATAGAATCATATGTATTATGGTAAACCATATGTTTACAAATCACTATTAGTAAAACTGGTTGGATCATCTCAGATGTATTATGATGTGAGAACTAGTTTGAAATAATTAGAAGTTTCCTCAATCCAATAAAATTTGTGTGTTCCTAAAAGAAAATTTGAGAAATTGAGTTTTTATGACATTAATTGTTGCATCAACTAAAAGATTGTGCATATGTGTATTCACAACCAGAAGTCTGTGAAATTATTTTTTCAACTAATTAGACTAAGATCTTATTTTCTGGATTTTTCAAAAATTCCTGGATAAGTATCAAATATATTACTAAGATTAATATTAAACATCTTGAAAGATATGCTCATAAAAAAATGGACTTGAAGATCCATTCTTTATACGTCTAAAGTTAGTTATATAGTTGATACTTGTGAGATCATCAATTCTAAATTAGATATTTGAAACACCCAAAGCATGACATTAAGATATTTATTCGCATTAAGTCAACAAGTTAGTACATGATAATTATGTTCTTAACTTATACATTATTTTAGGTTCATAATCTAATACTTCTCATTTAAGTAAACTTTTGGATGTGTTGTGATTATTCAATTGCTCCAATATGGTACCCTAAGATGAGTTTTCAAAGAATGTTGAGAAAATGCATTTTATATGAATCACGCATATGAGGTTTTATCTTGGTCCAATAATTGGACACTTTTTTGAATTCCAGTAGATTGCTTATCAATTTATAAATTAATTTTCTCAATACTAGGGGAAGAGAACAAGCAGCACAAAGTGTGAACCAGAAGTTCAAGTGAACAATTCGAAATAAAATATTATTATATCATTTTGATCATCGAAATTCAAAACACAATTCATTTGCAAAATTTATGAAATAAATTATTAGTTGTTAATATTTCACTCAAAGTGGATTCTCATATTGGACAATATAATATTGCAAATGAGTTATAGCCGCGCCTCAAGCGTGGTAGAAAAGCCAGTTCCAATGTTAAAAGTCTTCAACCAAGAAAAGAAACTAAAGTTAAAATGACCCAAATGAGGATATGAAAAATTTAAGAGCACTTTGACATTTAATTTTGAGTTCCAAAAGAACTAACCTGGTATCTGAAATTTATGAAAATTAAGAGATCTCAATAAATTATGTTATGAATGAAATATAATGGAACTAAAATAAAGTCAATGTTAACAATGTCTTTGTATACAATATAGCGCTAAAGATGATAAATAATAATGAGGATCATAAGTCAAAGTCTATCAAAGATTGTAGACAAAGTGAGAGTTGACCAATATGAAAATATTCAATTAAAATTAAACTCACTTTATAAGTGACTCGATTTTGGACCAGTATTTAAACACCTCAAGGTGTAAAACCAATTGGATATAAATGACTTTTTTGTTGTTGTAGAAAAGAAAAATAAGAATGGTGAAATTGTGAGATACAAAGCTTGAGTTGTTGTTCAATAATCTTCACAAAAGACCTAAGATTTATTTTGATGAAACATATCCACCTGCAGTGGATGCAATTCAATTCTTGATATTTAATTAAGTTTGTAGCACATGAAGGGCTTAATTTGCACCTGATGGATGTTGTAACAATTTCTCTGTATGGTTCACTTGATAGTGAAGTTCACATGAAACTCTCTAAAGGGTTCAATATACCAGATGCACACAACTCCGAATCTCGAGAAAGCTACTCCATAAGATTGAATAAGTCTCTCAATAGGCTGAAACAATCTGGACGAATGTAGTATAATCGTCTCAGTGAATATTTGCTTAGAGAGTGATATACAAATAACTCTATTTGTCTTTGTATTTTTATAAAAAATTAGGAAAAGAATTTGCAATAATAGTTGTCTATGTGGATGACATAAATATTATTGGAACTCCTGAAGAGTTTCCAAAAGCTATGAATTGTTTAAATAAAGAGTTTGAGATGAAGGACCTAGGAAAGACAAAATTATGTCTAGGTTTGCAAATTGAACATTTGGACAAAGGAATATTTGTACATCAAGAAGGCTATATAGAAAAAGTGTTAAAATGCTTCTATATGGACAAGTGTCACCCGTTGTCTACTCCAATGGTTGATAGATCATTAGATATGGAGAAAGATCCTCTCAGACCTCGAGAAAAGGATGAAGAGTTGCTTGGTTCTGAAGTACCATATCTCAGTGCAATTGGAGCACTAATGTACCTTACTAGTTATACACATCCTGCTATATCATCTGTTGTCAATCTATTAGCAAGATACAATTCTTCACCTACACAAAGATATTGGAATAAAGTTAAACATATAATTCGTTACCTTAGAGGTATAATAGACAAGGTTTTGTTTTATACCAAAGTATCCAATTTCGAATTAACAGGTTATGCAAATGTAGGTTACTCGTTAGATCCTCATAGTGGTAGATCATAAACAGATTATTTGTTTACATGTGGGTACAACTATTTCATGGAGATCGGTGACACAAACCATAGAAACAACATCATCTAATCATGCATAACTTTTAGCATTACATGTGACAACTCGAGAATGTGTTTAGTTGAGATTCTAATTTAGCGCATACAAAATACTTGTGGTTTATCTTTTGAAAAACTAAATACAACGACCATATATGAAGATAATACTGCATGCACCGCTCAATTGAAAGATCGTTACATTAAAGGAGATCGAACAAAACACATTTCTTCAAAGTTCTTTTTCACTCATGATCTTCAAAAGAGAGGTGATATAAACATCCAACAAATCTGTTTATGTGATAATCTTGAAGACCTTTTCACAAATTCACTCCTAAGTAGAATTTTTAATCATCTAGTACAAAAGTTTGATCTTTATCTTTGAAGAAATGATCGTTCAACTGAGGGGAAGAAATGAATCTACTTTAAAAGGATATTGTACTTTTTTTCCTTCACTAGATTTTTTTTTCACTGAATTTTTTTCTAGTAAGGTGTTAACGAGGCATATCCTCAATGAACATCCAAGGGGGAGTGTTATGAATAATAGTAAATAGATATGGATGTTCATTTACCTAACTCTCTATATTCTTTAACTCCTATGAGTTAATTTCTTAACCTTTGTGTATCCTTTAAATTAATGATTATTCATTGATCATGTCCTATAAATAAGATCCACATTACAATGTAAAAGTGACTTTTAATTATATAAAATAATATAATATTACTTTTTCTCTTCTCTTCTTCTTTTTGATCTCTATATTATTTTACTTAATTTTATAACAATTATAATATATTAAAGGCAAAATATCCTTCTTGGTCCCTTAACTATACCTCGGGGTTCATTTTGGTCCCTTAACTTTAAAAAGTTTCATATTGGTCCCTTAACTCTTCAAACGTTCCATATTAGTCCTTTTTGACCTATTAGCAACGGAAAAAAAATCAAAAAACCGTCGCTAAATCCGTCGCTAATAGGTCAAAAATGACTAATATGGAACATTTGAAGAGTTAAAGGACCAATATGAAACTTTTTAAAGTTAAGGGACCAAAATGAACTCCGAAGTATAGTTAAGGGACCAAGAAGGATATTTTGCCTATATTAAAATAGAATTTCAAATTCTTTCAATAACACGGCATCATGTATTTTGGCATCTAATCTAAGTTTCATCAGATCACTAATATTCTAATGTGACCTATTCCAAAACAATTTAATACACCTTTCAATACACTTCTCTATAGTGCTATACTATATCTATTAAAATTCATTCTTTTTCCATTATGTTTTTATATGATTTATGTTATTCATAGGACCGAATCAATTCAAATATAATTTAAAATTCAATTTGACAATTAAACCATCAAATTAAATTTATGAGCTAAATAAGTTAAATATGAAAAAAAATTTAAGTCTATTAACTAAATAAGTCAAATTTAAACTATACATAATTCATTTATGAAAAAAGATTATGTTGTCTTTAATAATAAATTTAAAGATGTAATACAAATCTTAGCCTTATTATTTTTTTTAATCTAATAGTTTTAATTGATTTTTTTTATATTTTTAAAAATAATTATACAAATTAAGTCAACATCATATAAATTATGTTTTTTAAAAAATAATTTAAAAATAAACATATACTTTCTAACTTAAAAGTATCTTCTAATTTTCTTTTAAAATTTAAGAAAATCAAATATATCTTCTAATTTTCTTTTTAAATTAAAAAAATATCTTTAAAAAAAATCAACATCATATAAAAATATCTTTAAATTTTAAAAGAATACATATATTTTTAATTTTTTAAAACTATCTTTAAGAAAATAATGCTTTTTAAAAATTTGTAGCATATATCTTTTATATTATTTTTAAAATTTATTTAATTAATTTAGATTGAATAATTTAAATATGCAATATTTACTAATCTTATAACTTTTATTTTAGTTTAATATTTTTAAAAATATTAATTTAAAATCTCAAATAAAATATAAAAAAATTGACTTCAAAAGAATATTTTTGAAATTCGTAAAACAAACGAGCTGAACCTAATCCTAACAAGTTGAATTAAATTATTCATGAATTTATAACTAATTAAATTTAAGTTTTAAAAAAATTTATGTGAAATTCAAATCAAAATTTAAACTGAATTAATTCTTAACAAATCGAATCGAGATGAAATAAATTCAACTCGAATCGACTCATTTTTAGCTTAAATATACATCATCAGATTTAATATATACATTCCATGATTTGGTTTAACTCTAATGTACTCTTCCATTCAAGTGAAGCAACTTTCTTTTTATTTATTATTATTTTAGCTTTTTTTTTTTGTTTGTTTTGTTTGTAGTTTCTATGATTCAATCAAATGAGTCCTGTAGTTGAGAATAAGTAGTACCATCTAAATTTTGCTAATTAAACATTCCATCCACCTAATTTCAAGATTAACCCATTTGAATACTCAATAAATAACACCACTCCTTCCCTCACTTCCACCTCAAGGACCACTTCTCCATTCTCATTTTCTCACTTCCCTCTCAAACATTATCATGATCAACTTCAACTATCCTCTCTTCACACTCTCACTTGTTGTTCTAACAATCCTCTTCCACTCCACCACCACAACTTCAGCAGCTGATTCACCAGCACCATCACCATCATCATCAGCCCCAACAGACATCATCAGAATCCTCAAAAAAGCTGGCGGTTTCACCACCTTAATCCGTCTTCTCCAAACAACACAAGTAGCCACACAAATCAATGCTCAGCTTCTCAACTCAAACAATGGCCTAACCCTATTTGCACCAAATGATAACTCCTTCTCATCCCTCAAACCTGGTTTCCTCAATTCCCTTAATGATCAACAAAAGAATGAGCTTATTCAATTCCATGAACTACCCTCTTTTGTTTCACTCTCGAATTTCGATACTTTAAGCAACCCGGTTAGAACACAAGCTGGTGATGATCCTACAAGATTAGCATTGAACATAACAAGTTCCGGGAATCAAGTGAATTTAACAACCGGCGTTGTTAATGCTACCGTTGGTGGTAGTGTTTTCTCTGATCATCAACTTGCTATATATCAAGTTGATAAGGTTCTTCTTCCTAGAGATTTCTTCGTTCCTAAGTCTCCTCCACCTGCTCCTGCACCAGAAAAAGCTAAGGACTCTAAGAAAAAATCTGCAGAGGGTCCAGCTTCTGCAGATGATGATACTAAATCTTCTGCTATGAGTTTGAAGGACAAAACTGGAGTTATGTTCGTTGTTGCGGTTGCTTCTGTTTGTGTAGCAACTGTGTTTTCATTGTGACTGTCATGAGAGAGGTTTGAACAATGTTGCCAATTTTTGGAATGCAGGAAATTCTATTGTTGTTTGCTTCATGGATCTTGTTTTCATGTGTTGGATTGGTTGGAAATTTTTGTAGCACCTTACAATGATTGTCATTTTCTCTTTCTTTTTCTTAAGATTCAAGTAAGTTTGTGGTGACAATTGTATTCAGTTTTGAAGGCTTTAATTCTTTCTACCTGTTTCTTTCTTTGTTAGTTGTTATTCCTTGAAAAAGTATTAAGCTCATATCTTGTGTTATAATGAGTTTTGATATACTTTGCAATTGATGGACTTGATAGGGTAGGCGACAGAAAAATAATAATAAAGTAGTATAAAAATAATATAATATAAGGGGTTGACATGGGCGGGCCAAGTATTATTAGCTGACTCACAGGTCCCCGTCCTGTCTTGTATGAAACGATGTCAGGTCCCCGTCCTGTCTTGTATGAAACGATGTCGTTTGATAATTTACTCTTGTGGATGTGGAGTAATATCCTGAGTCTCAATTCATTCACTTGTTTCATCACCAAGAGTCTCTCACCTCACGTCAACATGTCATCAAAACCACCATTAAACCATCGTACAAAACTTCTCGCTAATGTGGACAAGCCCTAACCATCACAAAGTGTTATAAACCCACTAAGCCCTAACCATCGTACAAAACTTCTCACTAATGTGGACAAGCCCTTACAGGGATAACATGCACATCAATACTTTTTGACCAGTAGAGTACTAATTATTTTATTTGAACGTACCGTGAACTCAAATATCGTACCAACTAAGTATATCTTTGACATACCTAGTTATTTGAGAGTTGTATACCGCATAGCCAAATTCGTACTATGTATTGAAGCGAAACGTGAACCGCATGACTATGATCACAACAAAGATTAAGGATATATGGCAAACCATAATACATTGGAAAATAATATATGTGTTTTCAGAAGTTCATAACAAATAGCAGAAATGAAAGGTTATCAATTGCCCTTGGTACACAAATGAATTGAGTTGCGTGTTTATACAAAGTTCATTAAAAATAACAACCCTAAACTAACATAAGTCATAGAAGAAGATTAGCTCTTAGATAGATTATTGCTTGTGATACAAGGAATTGTTATTCATCACGCATGTGTCTATGTAATCATGCATAGTTGCTTATCATTTCATGTATCATGTGGCTTTAGGAAGATAGTTTTAAATGCTGAGGCGGCATTTGGTGGTTGGTGCAAACGTATAAGCACTTTTGTAACTACTTTTCTTTTTATTAATCAATTATTCAATCTTCACATCATCTTCTTCGTTTTTCTTTCTCTGGTTTCTTATTCTCAAATGATTGATGAAAGTGCTTAGATGGTATCAGAGCAGGGTTGTCATGCTCTGCTTCTGTTGCATTGTCGATAACTTTTTCTTTAATTCTTGTTTCATGGCGATAGCTTCATTTTGAAGATTCAGATTCTGTTGGGAACTTCATTCTTGAAGTTCATTCCTTTTCTGTTTCATTTGTGTGGAAGTTTTTCTTTGTTCTATGACAAGAAACAATAACAACAATAAAGATAATCAAGTTCAGGATCAGCTTGATCCTTACTGTGTTCATCCTTCAGAAGCCATGGAGACTGAGATTGATGCTCTTAACAACAATCACACATGGGAATTTGTAGATATGCCTACAGATGCTTCTCTTATAGGAAGCAAGTGGGTATATAAGATAAAGAGGCACGCAGATGGTTCTATAGAAGAAATCAAAGTACGCCTGGTGACATAGGGGTTCAACCAAACCGAAGGTTTGGACTACTTCGAAACTTTCTCACCAGTTGCTAAGATATTTACAGTTTACTTTCTTTAGCTTCAATTCGTGGATGGAATCTACATCAGCTTGATGTAAAAAAATGGTTTTCTTCATGGAGATTTACATGAAGTAGTCTACATGAAGACACCGCAAGGAATGCTACCCCCTAAACCAGGTCAAGTCTGCAGGCTTGTCAAGTCTCTTTATGACTTGAAACAAGCTAGTCTACAATGGTTTGAAAAGTTGACTACGTTTGTTCAAGCACAAGGATTCACACATGCTCATGCAGATCATACCTCATTCACTAAATCTACTTCCACTTCATTCACAACCTTACTCGTTTATGTGGATGATATCATCCTTGCAGACACTTTACTAACTGTTTTTGCAGATCTGAAACAAGTATTGGACAAAACTTTCCATATCAAAGACGTTGGTCAGCTCAAGTTCCTCCTAGGGCTCGAAGCAGCACGTTCTTCCAAAGGCATCACATTTTGGATAGATTTTTGCTTGTGATACAAGGAATTGTTATTCATCATGCCTGAATCTATCTAATCATGCATAGTTGCTTATCATTTCATGTATCATGTAGCTTTAGGATGTTAGTTTTAAATGCTGAGGTGGCATAACTAACCTTGGTGGTTGGGGCAACTAAATAAGCACTTTTGTAACTACTTTTCTTTTTATCAATCAATTATTCAATTTTCACATCCTCTTTGTTTTTCTTTCTCTGATTTCTCTCAAATGATTGATCAAAGTGCTTAGATAAACCTTAAATCAAAAGATACGGAGTTTTTTTTACTTTTAGTAGGAATGCCAATTGATAAACAAGAAAAGAGAGAAACTCTTCAAAATTTAACAGTTTTTAGCACAAACTGACTTGATTTTTAGGAAATAGAGAAAGAAAGAAAAATGACAGAACTGACAGAAACAAAGTTCAAAGTAAAAGTAAAAGAAAAGAAACAATGCTGTTTCAGATCATTCAAATGCAGTTGCCAAACATTGCCACTGCAACAAAAGCTGCTCCAATAGCCTTCAATGTTGTTCCTTCAGTTCCAATTAAACTCACTGCTCCAGAACTTTTCTGATCCTGTGTTGTTGTCTCATCCTCATCTTCTGCAGAAGATGATTTTCCCTTATCAGCTTTAGGTGTTTTTGCAGCAACAGGAGCAGAAGCAGGAGCCTTAGATCCAAAGAAATCAAGAGGAAGTAAAACCTTATCCAAACGATATATAGCAAGCTTGTTATCTTGATAAACAACACCAGTAACAGTAGCATTAACCACACCAGTTGAAATATTAACACTATTACCCAATGATTCAAAATTCAATGGACGCTTTAAAGGGTCTTTCCCTGCCACAGTCTCAACAGGGTTACTAAGAGAATCAAAATTATTGCTATCAACAAACTGTGGCAGGATGTGGAATTGTAAGAGTTCAATTTTTTTGTTTTCGTTTAGAGAGTTCAAGAACCCTGCTTTAAGATTTGAGAATGCTGAGTCGTCTGGTGCGAGGATTGTTAGTCCTCCGGTTTTTCCTGTTATGAGCTGTGAGTTTATGCTGCTCATGATTTCTGTAGTTTTTAGGAGGCGGGTTAGGATGGTGAATGTTTTGGCCTTTTTGAGGATTTTAGTTATGTCATCTGGGGTGGAGTCTGAGGTGTCCGGTGAATCAGGTAGTGTTGGGACTAAAGGTTTTGTTGATGTTGGTGATGCTGCTTTTGGTGCCGGGGCATGTTTTGGTGATGCTGCAGGCGCAGTTGCTGCTATATTGGGAGAATACAATGAGGAGAACATGAGTAGAAAAAATGAGAAGGAAAAGAGAATTTGCTTCATGTCTGTTTTTGGTGATTGGAGGTTGTAAGTAAATAAATGATTTTATTGGTTTGGAGGAATTATGTAAATGATTGAAATTATGTTGATTTGTATGTTGGATGAAGGAGGAGATGAGTATATATACAGGCGGAGGAAATGATAGGTTGGTGTAATGTTGTAATGTTGTAGTTCTATAAATAATCTGTCATGGAGAATGATTGAAGATCTCTTATATCTTATTTTTATAGGCATCACATCTCTTTTAATTAGATGAATATGGTATGATGTTTTGATGTGGTGAGCTGTTAACTCTAAAATGAGATTAGGATTACTCACTTGCATATTATCATCACTTGCATTTGCAATGTTGCATTTTAAAAAAGTGTGTAATACTAGTGATAATAGGACACATTTTTTTTAAAATAGGTGTTCACATATAAAACAACTTATTATAACTTATAGAAGTAAAATGTTTAAAGTACTCATGGCTGCGTAGGAACAATATCGTACAAATAAAAACCAATAGAATTAAAATGTCTAACAATACCTAAAATTGAATAAGGAGTGAGATGCAGAGGAATCAAGTGATCTGAAATAGATTCAACCGTCGAGTCTAACATCTAAGGTGACAAAGGTATTCAAGGAGTTGAAGACTGCATTTTTATATCATGGATTGTTGGGCAGAGATAAACAAGATGTCGCAATATATAGATGTTACTAATGCATAAAAACATTGAAGTGCACTATGTATATGGAATTCACCTTTACATTAAAACAATAAAGTGATAAACAAGATACGTTTTCTAAAACCTCTATGATTTCAGAAACAATAATGTTAGTTTCATTTCAGAGTTAACGGTTCACCACATCAAAATTTCATACCGTAAATCATGATCACCAAAAGAGATGTCACACCAATAAAAATAAGATAAAAGATCCTTAATCATTCTCTATGACAGATTAATTATATCACCAAAAAACACAACCAGAGAACTATAACATTACCCTACAAATCATTATCTTGGCCTTCTATATAAATTCACCTCTCTTTACCCTCCAAATCACACATCAAACATACAAATCAACAAAAATTGCAATCTTTTACTTAATTCCTCCACCAAGCCAAACATGAAACAAATTCTCTTTTCCTTCTCACTTTTTCTACTCATGTTCTCCTCATTGTATTTTCCTAACACAGCAGCAACCGAACCGGTAGCATCGCCAAAACACGCCCCGGCACCAAAAGCAGCATCACCAACATCATCAAAACCATTAGTCCCGACATTACCAGATTCACCAGACACTTCTGATTCCACCCCGGATGACATAACCAAAATCCTCAAAAAGGCCAAAACCTTCACCATCCTAACCCGCCTCCTAAAAACTACAGAAATCATGAGCAGCATAAACTCACAACTCATAACAGGAAAAAGCGGCGGACTAACCATCCTCGCACCAGACGACTCAGCTTTCTCACAACTCAAAGCAGGTTTCTTGAACTCGCTAAACGAGAACAAAAAAATCGAACTCTTACAGTTCCACATCCTTCCACAGTTTGTTGATAGCAATAATTTTGATTCTCTTAGTAACCCGGTTGAGACTGTGGCAGGGAAAGACCCTTTAAAGCGTCCATTGAACTTCGAATCATTGGGTAACAGTGTTAATATTTCAACTGGTGTGGTTAACGCTACTGTGACAGGTGTTGTGTATCAAGATAACAAACTTGCTATATATCGTTTGGATAAGGTTTTGCTTCCTCTTGATTTCTTTGGAACTAAGGCTCCTGCTTCTGCTCCTGTTGCTGCAAAAACACCTAAAGCTGATAAAGGGAAATCATCTTCGGCAGAAGATGAGGATGAGACAACAACACAGGATCAGAAAAGTTCTGGAGCAGTGAGTTTAATTGGAATTCAAGGAACAACGTTGAAGGCCATTGGAGCAGCTTTTGTTGCAGTGGCAATGTTTGGCAACTGCATTTGAATGATCTGAAACAGCATTGTTTCTTTTCTTTTACTTTTACTTTGAACTTTTGTTTTGGTCTGCTCTATCATTTTTCTTTCTTTCTCCATTTCCTAAAAATCAAGTTTGTGGTGAAATATATATTCAATTTTGAAGACTTTTTTCCTTTCCTTGTTAATTACTATTTGGCATTCCTTGGAAAAGTTTAAAAAACTCATCTTTTGTTGTAATGAGATATTTTGCAACCTCTTGTAAATTGCTATTTTTGATGAACTTGTGAAAATAGTTAATTCAACTGTGTTCCAAGGGTTACTGAGCCACCTAGATTTAAGTTTAATCTTACCTGAGTTGAAATTTTCTAAATTTGAAGTGTATTTTAAAAGTTTTAAGTATACTGTTTTGGGTGCAAGTCTAACGAGTTATAAAATCTCACATCCCTTATAATCAACTGAAATGTTATAGGTAAATGAGAGAATAAATGAGTTCAGTAAAGATGAATTTGAATTTTCTGTAGAGAGTTGTTATGTCTTAAAGATTTTAGTTATGCGTTCTATTAAGAGGAAAATAAATTAGTTTATTATGTTTTAATTAAAAAGAAAAAATAATTCACTACGTACTATTAATTACAAATGTGGTGATAACGTAATACATTTTATCACGGTAAAATATCCTCCATATTTGTTTATATAAAGGCTCAATACTTTCTTCATTCACCATCTCATTAAACTTAATTCATTCGATCTGTAAATTGTTAGTGTTGTATCACTCATCTGGAAGGTTTATGATTTGAAGATACTAAAATAGTATATTGAAAAACTTGTTTTAAAGAGTAATGTTAAATTTCACTTTAGTAAATAAACGATATGCTTGAATTTTGACATTGATTTTCAACGTCAAAATTTTCAAAAAGTAAAAATAAATGAAGATATTGCAATATAAAAGTGTCTTAAAAATGAATATAAAACTAAATTGTATGCGTTGGAATTCGAAACGTGTCACTAGAAGAGACATTTCTCTCCGGTTAAAAAATTAGATAGTGGTGAATGTAATTTAATTTTAATTTTTAAATTTAAAAAGAAAAAGAAACACACCACATTTCCCAAGGTTGGAAAATATGATCGTGGTGAAATGTGTCTTGAAATTAAAGGAAAAAGTGTCTAAATACGTTACAAATATACATTTTGTAGTAGTGAAGTACTGGTGAAAGGCCACATAACGCTCGAAACAATGTTCGATTTGGACGCAAACACAATGTGAGATGTTGGATCGAACTCTATTATAGTCGAAGTTTGTTCGCAAGTAATGCGTGTTGTAGTCGAAGTCTGTTCTAACATGCATTAGTAAATATTGCTACTGTTGTTAGCATGTTGAATTGGGTCTTGCTTGTAAGCCCAATTGTTTAAGTTAGCTTGTACCCTAAGTTAGCTTATAATGGGTAATTGTTAAAAAGCCCATTAGGTTAGTGTGCTATTTTATTATAAATAAGATGCTAGTTTCTCAATCTTGGCATAAGGAAAAATAGGAAGATAAAATCCTAATTTCAAGGGAGAGAGGTTATTTTGTTATTCTTGTATACTTGTAATCTTGTTCTAAGAGAAAGGAAAGAATAGCAGTTTAATAACCAATCCTTGTTGTTCCTTATTGCTTTCTTCTTTATTAACCCTAACCCTTGTGTGTTTTTTGATAAGAAAACGTTTATACTCTATTTAACGGTATCCGATTCACAACAAATTGGTGCGGTGAGCGTGGAGAAGATGCCTTCAACAAAGTATGAGATTGAAAAGTTCACCGGAGTGAACGACTTCGGTCTGTGGCGCTTGAAGATGAAAGCCCTATTGGTTCAGCAGGGTTGTTTTGAAGCGTTGAAGGGTGAGGCAGCCATGGACGCTGCGTTAACGGCAAAAGAAAAGACGGGTATGATCGAGAAAGCCCACAGCGCAATATTGTCGAGCCTTGGTGATAAGGTTCTTCGACAGGTATCAAAGAAGACTACAACATTGGGATTATGGGTGAAACTTGAAAGTTTGTACATGACCAAATCTCTGGTGAATCGACTATACCTGAAGCAAGCTTTATATTCATTCAAGATGAGTGAAGACAAAGTGTTGGCTGAGCAGTTGGACATGTTCAACAAGCTGATTCTTGATCTTGAAAATATTGATGTGAAGATCGATGATGAAGATCAAACACTGTTGATGTTGTGTGCTTTGCCCAGAACACATGCTCACTTCAAAGAAACTCTCTTGTATGGAAGGGAGTCCCTGACCTTTGAAGAAGTTCAATCAGCCTTGTATTCTAAGGACTTGAACGAACAAAAGGAGCATAAACCTTCGACGGTGGGCGAAGGTTTGGCCGTTAAGGGAAAATTCTTGCGAAAGGATGGTAAGTTCGACAAGAAGAAAGGTAAAAGTCAACAAAAGTCTTATAGTGGTGAAACATCTAGTATTCGATGTTATCACTCTAAGAAGGAGGGTCACATAAGAAAGGTGTGCCCTGAACGCCTGAAAGATCATGAAGGTAATGGCAATGCAGCCATTGTTCAAGATGACTTCGACTCATCTGATGTTCTTGTGGTTTCAAGTGGCGACTCGAGGAAAGAGTGGATTATGGATTCAGGTTGCACTTAGCACATGACTCCAAACAGAGAATTGTTCGAGGAGCTATGTGATCAAGATAGTGGATCTGTGCTGTTAGGATACAACAAATCTTGCAAAATTGCAGGTATTGGATCTTTGAGATTCAAGCTCCATGATGAGTCAATAAGGTTATTGACTTAAGTCAGGTACGTACCTGACTTGAAGAGAAATTTGATTTCTCTTGGTGAATTCGACAGAAAAGGATATGTTTTTCAAGGAGAGAAAAGTATCCTAAGAGTCATGAAGGGGTCGAAGGAAGTCTTGAGAGGCGTGAAGAAACAAGGCTTGTATACCCTTGAGGCTGAGGTTGTAAGTGGTTCGACAAATGTTGCATCTACGAAATCTATGTCGAAGACAGAATTATGGCACATGAGATTGGGCCATGTCAGCGAAAGAGGCCTGGTCGAATTGGGGAAGCAGAACCTGCTAGGAGGTGACAAAGTCGAAAAGTTGGAATTTTGTGAATCTTGTGTATTTTGTAAATCCTGTAGGAAGAAGTTTAACAAAGGCAAGCAAAAAACACATGGATCCCTGGATTACATTCATGCTGATCTTTGGGGGCCTGCAAGGAATCCTTCACACTCAGGTGCAAGGTATTTTCTATCCATCGTTGATGACTATTCCAGAAAACTATGGGTATTCATTCAGAAGACGAAGGATGAAACTTTTGAGAATTTCAAAAGTTGGAAGATTCTAGTCGAAACTCAGACTGGCAGAAAGGTTAAGAGGTTGAGAACCGACAATGGCCTTGAATTCTGCAACGAAGCTTTCCACAGTTACTGTGTTGGGTCTGGGATTGCAAGGCATAAGACTGTAGCAGGTACTCCTCAACAAAATGGCTTAGCTGAGAGATTCAATCGAACAATCCTTGAAAGGGTTAGATGCATGTTGGTTAGTGCTGGATTGAAGAAGGTGTTTTGGGCGGAAGCTGTTTCGACAGCAGCTTACCTGATAAATAGATGTCCCTCGACTTCCTTGGGAATGAAGACACCTGAAGAAGTTTGGTCGGGACATCCACCTTGTCTCGACAGACTGAGAGTATTTAGCTGTGTGGCCTATGCTCATATTAGGCAAGACAAGGTTGAACCTAGAGCTCTGAAGTGCATGTTCATGGGATACCCTGAAGGAGTCAAAGCTTATAGGCTATGGTGCCTAGAGCCAGGTCACAGAAGGTGTATCACCAGTCGAGATGTAGTTTTTAATGAAGCAGAGATGGCTTTCAAGAAAACTGATTATGCTGACGAAGAGTTGGAACAGAGAGAGATTCCTGTTGAGGTGGAGCATGTTGATGCTGAATTGCTTACCCCAGATGAAGTCGAAAAAGACGCAGAAGATGCTGTCGAAGATGAGGAGATTGATAATGACTACCTGCTAGCAAGAGACAGGTCGAGGAGAGTCATCAAGCCACCTCAGAGACTTGGGTATGCAGATCTTATAACTTACGCCTTAATCTCTGCTAGTGAGGTTCTAGATGAAGAATCTAGAGACTATAAAGAAGTTATGAGGAGTCAAAAGAAGACTGAATGGCTGAAGGCCATGGATGATGAGATGAAATCTCTTCATGATAACAACACCTGAGAACTGATAAAGAAACATACTAGAGCTAGGTTAGTCAGCTATAAGTGGATTTTAAGGTACATAAATGGGTCTCTGAATAGAGTCCTAATTTATGGTAGAGCCTTGGGTGAAGATAGTAAAGCAGCAATCGATGGATATGTCGACTCTGATTATGCAGGTTGTATGGATTCCAGAAAATTTATCTCTGGATATGTGTTCACTATGTTTGGGACAGCAATCAGTTGGAAAGCAACACTTCAGAAGGTCGTTGCCCTATCAACCACTGAAGCGGAGTATATTGCCCTAACTGAAGCTGTGAAGGAAGCATTGTGGCTTGAAGGTTTTGCAAAGGAGCTAAAACTTCAAGGTCGAGTTATCACTGTTAAATGTGATAGTCAAGTGCAATACACCTGTCAAAGAATTCAGCCTATCATGAGCAAACCAAGCACATTGATGTGAGGTTGCATTTCATCAGAGGGGTAATCGAGCGTGGAGAAGTCCAAGTGCTGAAAGTTTCGACAGATCATAATGCTGCTGATATGATCACCAAGACATTGCACAGTTGCAAGTTTTTCCACTGTATGCAGTTAATAAAGCTGCATGAAGAAAGCTAGTTTCTTGATGTTATAGAGTTAGATCCAAGGTGGAGATTTGTGAGATGTTGGATCGAACTCTATTATAGTCGAAGTTTGTTCGCAAGTAATGCGTGTTGTAGTCGAAGTCTGTTCTAACATGCATTAGTAAATATTGCTACGGTTGTTAGCATGTTGAATTGGGTCTTGCTTGTAAGCCCAATTGTTTAAGTTAGCTTGTACCCTAAGTTAGCTTGTAATGGGTAATTGTTAAAAAGCCCATTAGGTTAGTGTGCTATTTTATTATAAATAGGATGCTAGTTTCTCAATCTTGGCATAAGGAAAAATAGGAAGATAAAATTCTAATTTCAAGGGAGAGAGGTTATTTTGTTATTCTTGTATACTTGTAATCTTGTTCTAAGAGAAAGGAAAGAATAGCAGTTTAATAACCAATCCTTGTTGTTCCTTGTTGCTTTCTTCTTTATTAACCATAACCCTTGTGTGTTTCTTGATAAGAAAACGTTTATACTCTGTTTAACGCTATCCGATTCACAACACACAAAGACAATCAAGGTAAAATATGTTGCAGTAGATATCGTATTTTCATACAACAACATCCTAGAACAACACACCCTCAACTTATTGGGGGCTGTCTTGTCCACCCTTCATTTAAGCATGAAGTACCCGTTACCTAGAGAGAGAGTTGGAGTGGTTTGAAGGGACCAGGAGGTCGCCAAAGAATATTATCAAAACAATCTAAAAATGAGAAGGGAGCAGATTGTCGCAGTCGTCTCCCCGCAACCAGACACACATGAAGTAGATGTTGTAAGTTAGGATCCTAAATTGTAGACTTAGATCGAAAGACTCATTCCTACAGAAGAACTTAAAGAAGTCAATATTGGATCCTTGGACCACCAAGTCATAATATTAGGCATCTCCTTATCTATTTATGAGGAGGAAAATTTGATCACACTGTTGAGAAGGAACATAAAATTATTTTCTTGGGCACTCTTTGAAATGCTAGAGATAGATACAAGGATGATCTGTTATCGCCCTACAATTGATTCCAATGTGAAGCTAGTTTCGTAGAGGAAACATAAGGTGGTCAAAGAAAAGAGGGCGACCATTAATGAAGAGGTCAGAAGCTGAGAAACTCCTACTTTATAACTGAGGTTAAGTAACCATCTTGGCTGGCTAACGTAGTCTTAGTGAGAAAATCATCAAAGAAATGGTGTATGTGTATTGACTTCACTAACTTAAATGTCGCTTGCCCCAAATATCTATATCCACTGTCCAACATAGATCGTCTAATTGATGGATTCTCGAGTTATAAAACCATGAGCTTCATGAAAGCATATTCTAGATATAATCAAATTAAGATGGATACCATGGACACTTCTAAGACAACATTCATATCCAACCATGACAACTACTACTATAATGTCATTCTTTTTGGATTGAAGAATGCAGACACCATTTACCAAATACTTAAGGATGCCCTATTTTCAAATCATATAGGGAGTAACCTAGAAGTTTACATTGATGATGCAATTATGAAGACATTAGAAGGGGAAAATGACACTGCATTTTTATAAGACATCCTGGAGTCAATTAGGAAGTATAACATGCATTTAAATCCTGAAAAAATATAATTTTTTACCTGCAAGCAGGTAAAAAACTGGGATTTATGTTAACCAAAAAAGGAATATAGGATGACACAATTAAGTGTTAAGCCATCATCTGTATGAGGATTCCTTCAAGTATAAAATAATATCAATAACTAATAGGGAACTAACTGCCTTATCCTATTTTCTTTCTTGTGCAAGTAACGAAGCATTGCATTTCTTAACCACCATAAAGAAGAGAAAGAAATTTGAATGGACGAGAGAGTGCGAGGAAGCTTTATCAAACCTAAAAATTGTCTTGGCAACACAACCCATATTAACACACCCTGTAGTAGATGTCCCTTCTATCTACACCTATCTGTCAATGAACAGGTGATAAGCTATGTGCTTGTCCTGGTTAAAGACAATGGAAGAACATGTATATTTCGTGAGCATGATATTCAAGGGCGGTAAGGCCAAATACCAGAAGATTGAGAGGCTCACCTTGGTTACCGTGATAACTGCAATAAAACACATACCTACTTTTAAGGACATCGAGTTCTAAGAAAAACCAACCACCCAATTTGGAAAGTCTTGAAGAAACCATATATTATAGGAAGGATGGTATATTGGAAAGTTGATATATTTGAGAATGATATCCAGTATATACCTAGATGAAGTATCAAATTATAGGTACTAGATGGTTTTATGGCAGATTTTAGCTTCATGAAGGCATGGAGAACGCCTACACATGGATAGTATCTCTAGACGATGCTTCAAATATAAAGGGAAGTGGCGCCATAATAGTATTGAAATGATTGAATGACCTATTGATCGAGCAATATTTGAAGTTAAAATTCAAGGCTAACAACAATCAAGCAAAGCATGAAACTCTCATCATCGACATGGTCCTTGCCCTTGAGATGGGCGCTTCGAGTCTGAAAGCTAGAAGTGACTTCCGATTGGTATAAAATCAGGTCACCAGAGAATATAAGATGAATGTGCCAAACTCATCAAACATCTAAAAGATGTACATGACTTATCTGAACACTTTCAAGATTTTCAAATGACATATATTCTTAGGCAATAGAAAACTCAAGAGATGACCTCCTCTTCAAGCTCGCAAACACAAAAAGATCATGACACAGTCACATTGTGATTCAAGAGACTCTTGCCACCCTCAAAGTTAAGGTTGAGGATAACACATATAACACACTATCTATAATCGAACAAACTACCACTTGACGAGATAGAAGCAAAAAATATCTAAAAGCATTCAACAAAATACACAATAATATCAAGGAAGATTTATAAGATGGGAAAGGTATCTCCTATTATGAGAATGTGAATCTATGTACTTGCAGGAATAGTCAAGAAATGATCCAAGATGGTGAAACTTATGGGCAGTAAAGATACAAGTAAACTAGTAACTGCTTAGTTTTGATGATGACAACACTTGAAGTCAAGCAACTGCAGAATATAGCTCAAACTTTTAAAGATGCACAAGATGGTTGATCAAGCTATCCTCCTGAATCAAGCTATATATATATATATATATATATATATATATATATATATATATATATATATATATATATATATATATATATATATATATATATATATATATATATATATATATATATATATATATATATATATATATATATATATATATATATATATATATATATATATATATATATATATATATATATATATATATATATATATATAATCAACATTATAGTCCAACAAATTTCAAGTGAATACTTTGATTTCATGAATTACTGTTGGTTTGACCATTCAACTTACATATGATTGTAAGTAACATGAAGGTATCTCAAGACTCATTAAGAAGATTGAAGGCTTTTGTATGATGATAAAATCAAAGATAATGATTTCAATACCTAAAACTTTAGAGTGTGAAAGAGAAGAAGTGTGAAAGCTTGTCTAGTCGTGTGCGTGTGAGCGACCAATGTCTTTACACACACTAAAATTTTTGGAGAAGCCCGTTATATTTTAATTAAATCATTAAAAAAAATGTTTTTGAGACCTAGCCAGTTCATTATAGAATGTTTAATTGATTGGATGACATTTTCTAACTTTCTAATCGATTAGACCATTAACCTAATTAAACAGATCCTGCCTGGTTGAGTCTAAAATTGATTGGGACAATCTCTTAATTATTAGTAACGACTATATATCAAAACCTTCCATTTATTGCTTTAGCAATTGATTATACTAATCAATTAGAGCATTGATTTGACCCATGGATTATTTCCAAATTTATATCATGCCTCGGCCTATAAATAGAGATATTCTCTATCACATTTCACATCAAGAAAACAAAACAAATCTCACTTTTCATTTCTATCATCACCGCTATAAATATCTCATATTTTCTCACATATTTTATCCATCGTGCTTCAAGAGTGCTCTTGAGTTTAAGTGGGTATTTTTTTTTGGGTGAGGGTGAAGTTGTAAATTTACCAAGTCTATATTTTCTCTTGCGTAATTAATTCATCTATAAGAAGTTGATATTTTGATTGTGAGATAAACCAATTAAAAAGCTCTTATTTATATTGGGGTATTGTCTTAGGAAGTCTCTATTTGGTTTGTGAGCTCCACCTTGAAGAAAAAGATCGTGTATGGTTAGTGAAGATTGGCTATGTGGATCTATGTGCTTAAATGTATAAAGTTGAAAATTTGTAGAAGTCTATCTAAAGTTTTGATGACAACAACACTGATTAAAATCGATGGCAATGCCTTTCAAGGTATGATGATGATCTAACCAACTAAATATCCCATGCCTCATAAAAAAAAGGATACTTAAGATTAAAGTGCTTATATCATCATAAGAAATCTAGAAAAGAATCATAAAGCCTAAGATAAAGTGTGAAAGATCGGCAGGTCATGTTTCTTTGTGTGTTAGTCTGGGTGGCCCGAGTTTTATAAAAGTAACGAATTAACTTAGAAGTACTAAGACAACTCACAGACACATGTACGCACCTTAAATATATTTTCAAATTTTTTTGAAAATTATTTTCTATGCCAAGCCAATTGATTAAAAATCTATCCAAGCAATTTTTTAACTAACCAATCAATTGGCAACTTATGTCAATTGATTGGAGCTTTATGTCAAGCGATTAGCTCATTAATTCAGCCTATGGATAATTTTCTTTTTCAGTTTTTCCAACTCCTATATAAAGGAGGATCTCCTCCTCGTCATTTCATGCCACTTTCCAATTACTTAAATTTTCTTTAGAATTTATCTCTCTAATTTCTCTCTCCCTCTCTCTTTAGAAAATATTTCTTTCACTTTAAATTGCCTTATTGCTTTTGAGTGAAACTTTGCATGTGAGAAAGAGTTTTGTAAGTGGTTGTGTTATTTGTTTAGTTATTCGGAGTGCGCTACTCTTGAGAAGATTGAGTTTGGTTTGTTAGATAAACCAATTATAAAATCCCTACTTTGGTTTATTGAGCTTTGCATGAAAACATTTTACTTTGGTTAATGAGAGTAGCCTGAAAATATCAAAGAAGGTTTGTTAGCTTAGCCTTTGGTAAAAACTATCCTTGGTTTGGGATAAGCCTATAAAAATCTCAAGATCATCTTGGATAAAGGTTCGTGGGAATAACATTCAAAAACTTAAAGTTTATAGTCAAACTCTCAAAGACCTCTTGGAGACAGGACTAGGCCAACATTCAGCCAAACTTGTATAAATCTATGGTGCAATGTTTCTAACCCTATCCTTTTAAATTTATGCTTTTATACTTTTATTTATTATTTCTTCTACAAGTCACTCATATGAAACTACTAGCAGGATCTTAATCGATAAAAGTAAAAAAGTAATCACACATTTTAAATACCATAATTCTCCCCCTCCCCTTGTGCTTGAAGTCACGTGTCTAACAAGCTAGTGAAAAGTATCCACAACGGTTCTTAAACTCAACTCGGTTAAAAGATATATGAAGTTGAGATTATTGCAATTAAAATCTCTCTTGGTTTATAACTTCAGCCAATGTGTTAAAGCTTAATAGGTTCGAGATTAGCTAGGTTACACAGATTGATTTGTGGTCAGAATGTGTAAAACCTCAGTTCGGTTCAGAGGATAACAACCCTAAAACTGTCTTGGTTCAAGATCAACACATGCAAAATCTATGTTTGGTTTAAAGACTAACTGCTCTAAGCCTTATTCTCTATTAGGTTGGAAGTTAGACTAAAAACTTCATTTCCTTGTATAAAAAGTTTTGTGGAAAAATCCTTATAAAAGCTCTCAAGTTTAGTGGATACTCTCAAGGATAACTCTTTATGACAAGATTGGATCTTCTTGGATGAACCAGTATAATTTTCTAGTGTTACTTCTCTTTAATTAACTCTTTTACTTTTCAACATTTTTATTTTCTTTGGTGTAAACTATTTCACAAAATGGATAAAGGCTGAAGCCATCTATAATATCACATCATAAGTAGTTCTCTACTTCTACTTGAAGCTAATCATGTGCAAATTTGCTTTTCTAGATGTTATTATCTTAGATAATAGTACTCGATTCTCTATCTCTACTATGGTCGATTTCTACCATGACCTTGGATTTCAGACAAATTTTATTTTTGTTGTCCATCCACAGGAGAACGACTAGGCTATGTCGGTGAACAATGTGTTATTAAGCTGAATAAAGAAGGGTTGGATGAATCTAAAGGGATCTGAGTTGACAAGCTCTATAAAGTATTATGGTCGTATCAAACAACCCTCATTCAACCACCAAAAAGACTCCATTTATAATGGTATACATATTTGATGCCATATTGCTAGTCAAAATCAAGATGCCCACTTGAAGGCGTTCTCAATTCAGCAAGGAAGAAAATGAGGCAAGACATAGGTAGGTGGGGCGACCAAATTATCGAGACCTGAGATGTCACCATATTAGAGAGTTTGCCACCAAGTAAAGAGCAGATAGAAGTTACAACTCAAAAGTGGTCCCAAGAGAAATAAAAGAGGGCAACCTCATACTCATACATGTTCTCATGCTAGCCCAACTAGGGAAAATTATAGCCTAATTGGGAGGGCATGTATCACATATGTTAGAAACTATCCCATGGAGCTTACAAGCTCTAAGAGCTGAATTGGTGACCCATCCCAAAAACATGGAACTGAGTTAACCTGAGATAATATTATACTTAGTTGTTTTATGTTATCATTTTTGAATAAGGCGAAAGGCGCTCTTCCCGCCAATGCACGAATTTTTTTTAAAACTGTTTGTTTCCGTATTCATAGAAAGTATACCCATTACTAAGTTCATATAAACACATGAATTCCATTGAAATAATCTTGTTGTCTTTGGAGGAAATGTAAATGATAGACTTCTATAGGAAAATCCTTATCGCACTTATAGGAAATGTAAATGCTGGAGTTCCATAGGAAAATACTCGCCACCCTCAGAAGTAATGTAAATTTTAGACTTCCATTAGAAGGTTCTTAACCCCCCCCCCCCCTCCCATAGGCAATGTAAATGCTGAACTTCTATTGAAAAATCAAGGAGAAATACGCTTGAGAGACTCAAGTTAAAGTCTCGCCCGAGGGACTAAACTTAGAAGTCTTGCCTTAGGGACCTAGCTTAAAGTCTCTCGTGTGGTACTTAACTTAAAAGTTTCGTCTGAGGGACTCAACTTCTAACCTCTTATGAGTTACTCAACTTAGAAGTCTTTTCTAAGAGACTCAACTTGAAGTCTCACCTGAGGAACTCAACATAAACTCTCACTTAAGGGAATCAACATAGAAGTCTCGCCCTAGGGGCTCAACTAAAAGTCTCTCTTGAGGGGCTCAACTTAAAAGTCTTTCTTGAGAGACTCAAATTAAAGTCTCACTTGAGGGACTCAACTTAAAATCTTTCCTAAGAGACTCAACTTAAAGTCTCGTATGAGGGACTCATCTTAGAGTTTCGTAGATAAGTTTAGGATTTAGCTACTTCTTCCTTTACAAATCTTCGTGTTGAAGGACCGTGTACTAGTGTATTTTCAAAGGATATACGAAAAACAATTAAAAAGTCATTAAAGGTGGTTGGATGACACGCCTCCCTCAAATGGGTGCCTAGCCGCTCAGGCCTCACAACATGCACCATTTATCACAATGTGTACCCATATATAAAATTAATTATTCCTAAAACAAAGAAACAAGTCTTTAAATGTCTATAAATAAATAAATAATTATAGAATAAGTATTTTTCCAAAATTTAATGAATCAAATCTTTATTAATTTTGTACTACAATAATTAATCATGATATTTTAAGATGTGTTATTAAACACAAAAAAAAAGAAGAAAACAAATTTTCAAAACTAATAGTATATGTTAAAACGATATTTGAATATATAATTGAATAACCTATTCTTGAGTGATCATAGGCCTAACATTTACCTCACATGATTGTTGACATGGCTTAGTGGTGAAGATGTAATGTTAGGATTTACTATTTTTGTTTCAATATCAAAGTCATGTTGTAAAAATAGAACTTTGTTTCTTCAGTTGAAATGTAAAATACGGGGTACATGTAACCGATATAAGAAGAAGATGAAATAACAAGATACAACATCCTTGAAATGTGAGTGTAAATATTTAGTGAGGAGTTATGATTTAGCAAGGTTTATAGAGTGTTAACTTTGTGAATGGGGAACACAATCATAACGTGACAAATTCTTTGAAAGTCATAAATTTGTAGAACGGCTAATACATTAAAAGTAAAATTTTGTTCATGAGATGACTCATAAAGTGGTCTTTTCAAGAAACATTTGATGACATTGAAAAAACAACTTTTTGTAATGCAACTACTATTAGGGGTTCAAGATCTAAAATAAAACATCTGATGAAATGCTTTGATGAAAGTAAATATGTGTATAACTAGAGTATGTTTGCTGATTCAAATATTGTAAAAGATGTTTTTTAACCTATGTGAATTGTATTAAATTGTTTAACATTTTCTTTATAGTTTTGGGGATGGATACCAATTCTAAGAACAACAAACATTATCTAATGTTGGTTAAGTTTGCCAGCTTCACTTTTATTGGTATAACATACTTAAATGTATTTGCTTATATGATGTCTAAGAAGGAAGCAAGTGTCATTTGGGCTATTAGGAGGTGTTTTGATTTGTTGAAATCTCAACAAAAAAGTTTTAAGGTCGTTGAAGTATGTCTTAAAATATTATGCGTGTGAATCTATGTGCTTGTAGGTACTACAATTGATGATATGATTTATTGATGAATCATGATGATTTTGATGATGACTCAAATATTTGGTATAATTCTGTTTGATTCTTACTTGATCTTGGTGGCAATAGATTTTATCTTTCTAACTTTCTCTAATGATGTTGTTCATCCTTAAGTTATCTCAAGCCTCATCAAGGATAACATTCAAGGTTCCATTGAAGTGTTAATGTCAAAGATAATGTAGAAAGGAACTTGAAGCTTCAAAATTGTGAAAGAGAGAAAGTGCAAAAGCTCTCCTAATTAGTCGTGCACTTAACACAATGTCTGAGTAAACAGAGTAATGTAAGGTGTTAGAGTAACTCATAAATTACTAAGATAACTCTCACACACCCACCAAATGTATTTGTGGACCCTTCCATTATAATAAAATCACCAGAAAATGTTTTTCCACGCATAACTAGTTGGTTACAAGCTCAAATAACCCCTTATGATTGAAAATTACACTTGATAATCAATTATCACTTAGGGAGAGTTGATTATCTATTTTGCAGTGCTTCGTATTAAGGCTTATAGACGATTCGTAATGACACAATTTGAAAACATTCCATATTCACTACATAATTGATCATTCTTATAGCATGATCAATTATGTGCATTAAAATGCCCATGGATTATTTTCCTTTTTGAGATATATTTTCTCATGTATAAGGAGGGGGCCTCCTTACAATTTCACACACTAAAATTTGATATTTAATCATTTTCTTCTCATTTTAATCCCCTCTCTCTCTCTGTCTCTCTCTGTCTCTCTCTCTCTCTCTGTCACACACACACACACACACACACACACACACACACACACACACACATTAAAAGTTTCCTTAGTGTCGTTGTGAGTGAAATACATTTGTGATGTTTTTAGTTATACTAGTGTTGAATTATTTTATCAAGAATGTGATTCTCTTAAAGTTTCTCTTGTTTGGTTATTGAGGTTATTCTAGTAAATCCTCTATATGGTTTCCGGGATCAACCTTTTAAGACCTCATTCTAGGTTAGTGTGCTTAGTCTATAAAAAGCTCCACTTGGTTTAGAAGTTCAGGTTGTTAAAATATCACAGTCGATTGTAATAAGGTTCTTGGGCATAACATGGCAAAGCTCAAAATATATTATTAGTGGAACTCTTAAGAAGTTTTTCTTGACAAGAGGAGTAGGCCAAGAGATAGGTCAAACCTTTATAAAACCCAATGCAAACTCTTTTAACTCTTTCTCTATTTACTTTCTTTTACATTTCCATCTTTCCATTTTCGTTGCTATATCTCTATTTTTAACTATACTAACACAAAAGGTCGTCTGAAGTAAGTAATTTTAATTCAATCACATTTTTTTAATACCAAAATTCAATCCCCCTCTCTTGTTCTTGGAGTTAATTGTTCAAAAAGTGGCATCAAAACCTAAATTTTATTAAAAAAATAATCATCCCAGGAGGAAGTGTCATACCGTAAAATTTCACCACAAGACTTCACACCATTGTGCAAATCATCGCCATAATATGGATGTATTTTTATACCTCACCAATCTTCTCAAAGATTGTTGAGTATTCACCTTAACCAAGGATTAAGGTTTTGAGCCCTCTTAGAGCATTCAAACAAGGAATCAATCAAGAATTTACATGATCTTTAACTTGTCAAGTATCTCAAACATCCATTAAGAATCAAGAGATCCTCCCCATCAAGAATTTAACACAAGATTGCACCATTCCAAGTTAATCAAGCCTCAAGACCATCAGTGTCACCAAATTAGGGTTTTGATCCACCAAGACTTCCAAATAGATAATTTCATTTGGGCATGAGCCAATAATTCAATACATGGTTCAAGAATATCAAAAGAACCTCATGAGTCCATTCATAAGCTCAAAATAGCCTCAGGGGTTTGCATCTATAAAAAAAATCAGGAATTAGGGTTTTGACATAATTCAACCCATAGGTTGACTTTTGAAGTAAGGCATGATCCAAGACCTCAAGATATGTTTAAAGGACCTCAAATATATAATATTGATATATTCAAAAGATTGGATTGATTCAATGAACTTGATTCATAAGCAATACAAGGATTCAAATTCATTTGGACCACAAACTAGGGTTCTTGAGAAAAAGTCAACCATACCTTTGACTTTTGACCAAGAGATGATCTCAAACCATGGGACATGATTTAAAACCTTTAAAAACACCTTTGAAATCCATACATTAGGTTCAATTTATCCCAAGGACTTGATTTCATAAAGGATCACAAAGTTCAAGTTACATCTAATGTAAAAAATCAACTGTGATCAAAACCAAGTTTGACTTTTGGGATATTTTTGGCAAAAATGGCCTCTTTAAGTCAAGAAAAATGTTAACTTATGATTTGGATCATGATCAATAAATAAAAATCAAGAAAATTTAGGTTACTTGCAAAAAGGACAACCTTGAGAAACTTGAAATTTCACTAAGTTATGGAAGGAACTTGATTTTTACCCAACTTTGCAAGGCCATAACTTGTGATCCAAGTAACCATTTTCTCTCATTTAAAGCTCAAATGATAGATCTTCTTACATAAAAGAAGATTGAAAGGCTCAAATGATGAGATTTTGATCTTTGACACTTAAATTTTTTTAGGCAAAATCTGCCTCATGTTTTGTCCAACTTTGGAGGCATTTTTCATTATGATCCAATATGAATCAAGACTAAATGTAAACATCAAAGTTGAAGTATGATATACAAGCTTTCTAAAGAGTACAAGAACATCCATTGATTCAAGTTGAGCAAGAAGTTATGAACCTCACAACATGCCTTGGTACAAACTATTTTTTGGCAGCATTTGGCACATAACTTGCCTCCAACGATTTTCAATTCAATATTGGACACTTGCATCATTGAATTTCTATCCAATATTAACACAAATGATGAAGGAATCTGAACCATAACCCAAGGGGTCAAGAATCTATCCATAGCATGTGCAAATCCATCATGACATGAACCTTGAATTTCAAATTTGGCATCGAGCATTAATGTGATGCATTGAGGTGGCATGAATCAAGCACAAACCAGCCACGACTCGGTCCAAAGCCATGAGTATTCAAACCTGCAAAATTGAATTGGAGTCAATGCCTAGCTATAATATGAGAAGACTTTGACTACATGACAATATCCATTGGATAATAGCATGCTCCCTCATCCATTCACTATTCCTTGTAAAACAAATTCCTCTACTATAAATAGAGGTCATTTCTGGTTGGTCAAAACACTCCAAAACATCACAACACATGATTTGTCTCATTTCACTCTTCACTTTAAAATTTTAAAATCTTAAGAAGTGAGAATCAAATTTTTCAATAGAGAGCAATTCAATCCAAACCAATGATGCAAACACCTCACATACATCATATATGAGTGATCCAAACATTCAAACAACATCCGTAACATCAGATTCATCAAGATCATATCTCACTCCAAGCTAGATGTAGTTGGATTCGACCCCACCAAGCCAGAAGGTTTCAAACTATTCCAAGCACATCAACACATTCCTTGAGGTCTAGGGAAGCTGTCTAGGTCGTCATTTCACATCTATAACACCCATGGGCGATTTTAAGGCCTGGCTAGGCTGGGCACTTGCCCAGGCTCTGGCCCAAATTATGAATATTATGGCGGTTTAAACCGCCACAATTAACGAAAATGCAGAAAACATGATAATTTTAAATAAAATTGACTGCCACACAAAATTTAATAATATAAATTGAATAAAATAGCATTTTCTTTGTCGTTGATAATAGCAGTTTTGACCACCATAAATTAGACATTTTTCACAAATAAAAACACTATTTATTTAAACTTTTTTTATGCAATTAAACATACATTACATCAACTTTTTGATATTATAATATTTAGATTCAACTACACTACAAAAAATTCAAGAATTGAAATAAAAAATAAAGTTGCAATTTAGGAAAAAATTAACCAAAAACAACAAAATGAATACTTAGAAGAAATAAAAGTTAACATAAAAGTAACAACTACTAAAATTTTAAAAAATATGTACATAAAAATTTTAAAATTAACATAAAAGTAACAACTACTAAAATTCATGATGTTGAATTATTGTTATTATTGATGATTGTTGTTGTTGCAGGTTGTGGTTTATGAATTATGGTGTTGAATTGTTGTTATTATTTGTTTCACTTTATGTTACAAGAGGTCCAATACTTCAATTTATGTTCACTTTATATAAGTTATATGGTTCAATTCATGTTAACTAAGAATTTATTTTTTAAATTTAGTTTATGTTCTGGCCTGGGCCTGGCCACGCCTCGCGGCCCAGCCCAATGACGCACAACCAAGGCCCAATAGGATTTAAGCAGGATGGTCGGGCACACGACCCCCCTCGACGAGCAGGTCGACGTGCCTCAAGACGCCCTCTGCGCTCTCCCCTCACTGGACAGGCTAGCCCTCCTCGGGCAGAACCCCCATGTCGTCGAGCACGGAAACGTGTCTCCTCCACGCCTCGTGTGCTCCCCTCCGCGGGGAGAACAACACACCTCGCGAGCTCCCCTCCGCAGGGAGGACAACGTGCCATACGCACGTTCTCCACGTGCCCCCCTCCGCGGGGACACGTCACCAAACAACTGCCCACCTCCGAAAGAGCAGGTTAAACCCACTTTCCGGAGATCTCGGGACAGTTGGACTAGGGAGAAGACCACGTCCTGGTCTTCACTACACCATGTAAGCCCTAGCAGTCATCTGGGTTGGGCCTGGCAATCCAGCCCAACGCAAGTGACCGTTGGCCCAGCGCTAGGGTCTCTCTATAAATACCCTCTTCCTCAAGAGGGTCAGGTAATTCACATCTTGCCCCTTTCTGTACTTTGCTCTCACTCTACCCAATTCCTTACTTTGACATCAGAGTGTCTTGCAGGTACACCCCCTTTCTCCTCCTCATCATCGGCGAACAGATAGCAGTCCAACAGCGTGTGGCCAGTCCGTGATCCCCTTCTGATCAGGTCAGATCAGTTTATAATAACAATAGTTAGCAAATAAAATTTTGTTTTGTTAACTTGCTGCTAATTTCACGAATCACATGAAATGATGTTCCATGTTAGAATCAACCTCAAATTGGATATGGCTATGTTAGTTTTAAAATTCTGTCGAGATCAATTTAATTAAAGATCTTTTATTTTGATTGATAACTTTTTATATATTATATATAGGGCTGGAAATGAGTCGAGTCGAGTCAAACTCGCCTCAGCTCAACTCGACTCGTTAAGAATTTGTTCCACTCAAATCTCGGTTCGAGTTTGACACGAGCTATTTTTTAAGCTCAAACTCGACTTGTTATAAGTTCACGAGCAACTCGGTTCGACTCATTAGGTTTATCTCGTTAGGTTCAGCTCACTTACTTCACGGACTTAAAAGCCATTTTTTAAAGTCTATTTTTTTTACATATTTGACATTTTAAATTAATACTATTTTAAAAAAAAAATTGAAATAAAATAAAAGTTATTAGGTTGGAATTTAACTTTGTCTCCAAAATCCACTAATTCAAAAATTAATTAATTAATATGAGGCTAATTTTATTTGAGTAATTATATTTAGAAATATTTTGCTCACTTGAGAATATAAATTGTACATTAAAACCGTTAGATTAAATTAAAATATAAGGTTAAAATTTATATTAAATCTTTAAACATACTCTTAAAGATAATATAATCCTTCTCGTATATAATCGAGTTGGCTCATGAACCTAACAATTCGAACTATGTATAGTTCAAGTTTAACTCATTTAGTTAACGAACTTAATTTTTCACTCATATTCAACTCATTAGGTTCATGAACCAAGTTCAATAAACTAATTGTCGAACCGAGTTCCAAACTATTTTCAAGTTGGTTCGGTTCATTGGCAGCCCTAATTATATACAATGTGAATTTGCGATCTTTAAATTTTTTCACAGGCTTCAAAAAATTTCTGACTTCGCCACTGATAACACCTACAACTGAGAATTCAAATTCCTCTTGCACAAGTAAGCCTGAACTTCTCAAACTCCATGAAACACACATTATTTTTTATATTTCAAGTTTCCAACATGTTTCTGCACTTATATAGAATGTTTTCCCTCAATCAATTGATATTATCAATCGTGTATAGGATTTCATAGTGTTCTTGTAATAATTAGGGTCCATCTGTTCATCACTTGATAACTCACTATAAACTCAAAAGAAATGAAATTAATTGGTACCATTGAATTCCTTATTCAAATACGAGTAACTTTTGTGTTTATATCGTGCAAAATCATTATATATTGAGGGAGATATGAGAGGTTTTACAAATCTGGCAAAGGTGGCACGCGCGAGGAAGAAGAAGCTGGCCTTGGCGCCACTTTTCAAATTTTCAAAATTTTAAATATTTTAAATATTTTCATTTTATTTTCAAAAATTATTTTCTATATCCAATTTTGATTATTTTTAAATGATTTTTTGCACAAATATTGTTCACATGTTAAAATAATTTATTCACAAAAAAAATCAAAAAAATATTTTATATTTGATATATGATTAATATATTTAATATATTATTTTTAAATTTTTTTAAAAATAACTTCAAATTTTGATTTTTCTATCAAAATTAATTATTTTTAATCCTGTTTTTTTTACACATGTCATTTAAATACCCTATTATTTTTCCACAAATAATCACAAGAAAATAATTTTATTTGATGTATTTTTAATATTTTTTAAATGTTATTTTTAAATTGTTTTAAATGTTTAAAATAATTTCTTTTTCTTGATATATTTAAATCAAAATAGTTTTAAATATTCATATGGATAAATTACTTTTTTCATAAACCTTAATCCTTCAAACTTGTTTCATGATAAATTATACATATTTTATTTGAGTTTTGATAAATTATACATATTTTATTTGTTTTTTCTTAATGAGTTTTGATAAATTATACATATTTTATTTGATTTTTCTTTGAAAAATATCTCGAAAATATGAAATTAGGGTTTTGTTTTGATTAAATCTTTCAAACTTCATTTCAACATCTTTGGGCCTCTATTAGAGTGTAAGACCCAACCGTCTTTGTAAATAAACCATCATTTGGCCTATGCTATAATATAAGTCTCATTGCGCTTTTCAAAATCACAGTGCAATCATTGTTTTCAAAATCATCTAGGCCTCTGCTAGGAGTGTAAGTCCTATCTCTGTGTATATAAACCTTATTTTCAAAATAATTTAGGCCTCTTCTAGGAGTGTAAGTCTCATCTCTCTGTACATAAACCTTGTTTTCAAAATCATCCGGGCCTTTGCTAGGAGTGTAAGTCCCATCTCTTTGTACATAAACTTTGTCTTCAAAATCATCTAGGTATCTGCTAGAAGTGTAAGTCTCATCTCTCTATAAATAAAATTTGTTTTCAATAACTCTAGGCCTCTATTAGAGTGTAAGACCCAACACCTTTTGTATATAGAAAATCTTTTAGCTTCATTCATCCTAGGCTTTGTATAGGATACAAATAACATTCATGGGCCTCTATGTAGAGTGTAAGACCCAACACTTTTGTTTACTTAAAGATCAAGTCATTTTCAAAGTTAAAACTTTCTTCAATTTCTCAAAATCCTAACCCAGTCTTGAAGAAAGCATCTAATCAATCACATTACATTTGGGCCTCTATCTAAAGTATAAGACCCACCACCTTTTTCAATTCAATTTATACTTGTTTATATACTTGTTCATACCTTTGTATATATGCTCGTACATATCTTGTTAAGTTTCTTTTAGAATTTGATTCATCCTTAGTTTAGACTAGTTCAAATAATAGGATCCTTGTCAATCAGTATAACTTAGTTCAAACAACTAGTCCCCCCCGTATAAAGGAATTCTTCTTCCTAATACAATTAGCCTCCTCTCGGGCTTTATTCAATTGATTCAACCTTGAAAAATTTCAATAAAGAGAGGATTATTTCCCGGTGAAACCTCTTCTTTAACCCCTTTAATCTTGGAACAGTTCAACAAAGAAAGGATTATTTCCCGCTGAAACCTTTCTTCAACTCTTCTTAAGACTTGGACAGTCTAAATTACCCTACCTCCTCTTGGCCTTAGTACAAGGACCCACATGCTTCCTAGAAGCATCCTAGCCCCCTCTCGGGCTTCATACAAGGACCCCAGGCTTCCTAAAAGTACAAGATATACCTTAGTCATCCCTACATCAATTCTCAAAAGAGTCAAAACCTCTAAGACATTTAAACTCATCCTTTGAGTCTCCTCTGATCCTCAACAAGGCTTGGCTTCCACCTTAAATCCCCAGCAAGGGTCAGGTTACAATCAACAAATTCCTAAAAGAATCAAAGCCTTTATGGTAGTTCAATAAATCCAACTCCCCTCTAATTTCCAGCAGGAGTCAGTTTCTCTTTTGATTCCTCAGAGCAGTTGGATCCTGCTCTTGGATTCAATTTTCCTCACCAAGAGTCAGTCTCCACTTAAATTCCCTCAGGCTCCTCTTAGGCTTCATATAAGGATTTTCCCCAATCAACCTCAATCTTGGGCTTTGTATAAGACATATATAATACTCCTCTAGTTAAGTCAGTTTTCAATCCCTTTTTTAGCTTCAAACTTGGGCTTTGATCAAGGCACAAAATTCAACATCCCCATAGATGAGACTCTGAGTCCTCTCTGTAGGAGGATATTTCCTCTATACATCATATTTCAAAACAAACAAGTAAACCTTTTTCCAGTTAATTGATGTAAGTGGCACACTTGTTGATTCAAAATCCAAGCTGGGGTCCCTCCTTTATCATGGCCAAAGTTCTCTTTCATCTAAGTGATGTAAATCGAAAGCCTCTGGAACACATCCAATTCAATGTCCCTCTCTTAGAATACAAAGATTCATAAGGAACAAGTGGCATTGCTCTACACTTAGTTAAAGCTTCTTCCTTCATGACATTTCAACTCTCTTATAAAGGAAGACGTGGCATTGTTGGATTCCACACATCCTAGTTAAAGCAACTTCCCTTATAATCAAATCCTCAATAATTGTGATGAATAGGTGAGATATCTCCCTTTAGAGATGATAAATTCTCTCTTAAATACTCATTTAACTTCAATCTTGGGCTTTAAACAAGACACAAATACTCTTTTAGCTTCAATCTTGGGCTTTGAACAAGACACAAACTTCACTTTTAGCTTCAATCTTAGGCTTTGAACAAGACACTAAACATTTTTCCTCCCATAGAATAGGAGGAACTACGAATGCTCTGATTTCTCAGTTTCCTTTTTTGAGAATACGTAGGCATAAGATTGCGAAATCTTAGCGAGCGCACTAATAAAAAACCTTAGGTCCAGATACCTTTCCAAAAACAATAGAAAATCCTAAAACAACAAAAACATTTCCCCAACCTCCAAAAGGAGAAGCTTTCCCCACCTAACAGAAAATAGACTCAAGAAAGAAATTCAAACAGTAAAAACAGATGTAAATGAAGGTTCCTATAGATTATTATAGATACTCTGGGTGTTAATAGCTTCCCTTTGTATAACCAACCCCTGATTCCAGATCTCTCCTCATTTGTAGGGAAAACACTTGCGCATAGGGTTAGTTTAAGATATCTTCCCCTTCCTTTTAAGCTTCATAGGATAAATATAGAAATCAGAAAGTAGCACCAAGAGCAGTAGTGGTCGCACCACAAAAACCGACTGCAACAGGAAGGAAATGACTTCATGAAATTAACAAAAACAAACCCCATCCTTTAATGGAGAAGGATATGACTTATGGAAAGAGAAGATGAGAATCTTCATTGAGGGGATGAATTGTGGTATTTAGAAGGCTATCAAAAAAGGTTCATTTGTTCACATACATGAAGTTAACAGTGTTGTGGTGAACAAAGAAAATGAACATGGTTGGACCAAAGGTGCGAAATAAAAGGTGCAACGTGAGTTATTGAATACTTCTCACTATGAAACTCCAAAAGAAATATGGAATTGCCTCCAAGTTACGCATGAAAGTACTACTGAGATAAATAGTTCGAGGCTGAACATATTGACCCATGAGTACGGGCTATTCATAATGAAAACTAAAGAGAACATTTGGAAAAACTATTGGGAAAAAATTTCAAAATAATGATTTGGTTGTAAAAGTCCTTATTGTTAGAACACAGATTAGTTCTATATATATCTCAATGTTTTGATGATAACATTAATCAAATTTTGTATAAGAAAATATATACTCTAATTTTGTTCAAGTAATTTTTGTTTCAGATATTAAATAAATATTCATCTGAAGACAAAGAATTCCTCTGAACATAATAACACAAGACTCTGAGCGTAGGAAGTGCAGCTGCAGAAGACTCTGAAGCGCCAGATGCAGAAGACTCTGAAGCGCTTGCTGAAGAAGACTCTGAAGCACTTACTGAAGAAAACTCTGAAGCGCTTGCTGAAGAAGACTCTGAAGCAGAAGACTCTGAAGCACTACCTACAGAAAACTCTGAGCGCAAAGTATAAAGATTCAGTATTCAGAAGACTCTGAGAACTAAACGCTGCAAGTACAGAGGCTCTAAATCAACAACATTTTGATACAACAAGTTCCAAAGAATTCAAATGAGCAATCAAAGTAGAAACATATTCAAAGAAAAGCACAAGTTTTATTTGTTCTTCATTTTGTGTAAATCACAGTTGTGATAATAGCTTTTTAGAAGCAACTTAAACACATTTGTATTTTACTCTTTGTAAAAGTTCCTTGAGAGACCAAGTTGTGATCAGGATTCTTGAGAAGACTAAGACAGTTGTCTTAGTAGATATCATTGTAATCAAGTTTTGATTTAGTGGATTAAGTCCTCGTTTGAGAGAGGCGAAATCACCTTGGCCGGGTGGACTGGAGTAGTTTGAGTTCAAACGAACCAGGATAAAAATAACTTGTTATTTTCTATTGTCATAATTGTTTTTGAAAACCCCTTATTCAACCTCCCCTTCTAAGTGTTTTCCTACCTTCACTTATATGCCTAAATTGTAATTGGAAACCAAAAGTCACAGTGATTTTTGAATCTAGGGATTTGTCAACCATGGTAACCTTATTTTATAAATTGTAGGGCCATGAGATGAAACTAAAAACTCTCACTGATGATGAAGAAGGGGACAAGATGAAGAAAAGTCTAGCTCTTAAAGTTAAATAAGAAAAGGACTCTAGCACTGATGAATAAATAACATTAATAATGAAGAACTTTGAGAGACCCATGAAGCGTGAAAGACAACAAGAAGGACAAATAAAAAAAAAGTAAAATTCGCATTCACTCCCATATGCTTCAATATGAGAAGAAAGGGAATATAAGACAAAATGGCTCTAAAATCAGAAGGAAGATCAAATCGGAAAAAGGAAAAGAAATATTAGGAGGAATACAATAAATCTTACATCGCCTGGGATGACAATGATATGGATTCCTTAGATGAATAAGCCAATATATATCTCATGGCAGATCACGAAGACAATAAGGTAACTTCCCAATTTCCTTATTATGACTTATTTCGGATTTGGTAGAAGCTAAATAAAGAAACAAGTAAGTTGAAACAAATTGTATCAATATCTAAAGAGATAATCTTCTTCCTTGAAATTAAAATTTAAACATCATGGAAGAAGGGAAAATTCTTAGAGAAATACATAGTATTTCAATTCAAGTCTATCCATCTTCCCATAAAGATCTAGTTGAATCTGACAAGTGTAATCAACGTGATGCTTTGAAAATTGAAAATAAGTATTTGCAAAACACGCTTGAAAGATTCACTAAAGGAAGAAACAACAGGAATCTCCTTTATGGAAATCAAGGAGCATCGTACAATAAGGTTGACTTAGGTTATGAACCTTCTAATAATGTTAAGAAATTTGATAAAGTTTTCCATGATCATAAAATTCCCTAGTGCAAAACTCTTAAATACAACTATTGCAATAGAAACAGTCACACTGTTTTTTTTTGCTTTATCAAGAAAAGTCATGAAAGTAAAGATGGACATCCCCCCTCATATTTTTATAGAAGGCATCATCAACGTAAAATGAAAAAAATGTCTACTGCATATTTTTGTCATAATGATCCTCATGAAAACCCCAAATGGAATACATGTCAAACTAACATTAAAGGACCCAAAAAGATTTGGGTACCTAAAGTTAACATCTGAGTTTTTATGCGTGATTACTTTACAATATCTAACGTTAAGTGGTATCTCGATAGTGGATGTTCAAAATACATGACCGGAGACAATAACATGTTCTCCTCTGAAATTCTAGTAACAGACAGTCGATGTTATACTGGATGTTATGACATCCACTACTAAACAGACAATTAAGCTAAGCAGTAAAACACTTAAAGAAAGCAATAAATAACATAGGGAATTGTTGACCCAGTTCAGTGCAAATCACACCTACTCTAGGGGCTACCAAGCCAGGGAGGAAATCCACTATAAGTAGTGTTAATTCAGAGCCAAACTACCAGTTTGCACGCTTCACTTAAGACCTACCCAATGCAACTTCAGCCTAACTCTAGACTTGAGTTCCTACTCACTCCCCCTCAATCACAACAGTGATATCAACCAATTAAGTTACAAATAAACATGAAGACATACTTCAAACAAATCTTGATCTTGCTTCACAGCTTCAATCAAGAGACACATCACTCGTGCTTAAAAGCTTAGAGTGACACAAATAAAATACAACTTAGAACACACTAGTCCAAAGCAATCATCCAGGTGATAATTGCTTGGCTCACAAGTAATCCTAAGACAAACACACGTGAAGAACACACAGAATTCTTCACTCACAAACAGCTCATAAAACACTATGTAAAATCTCTAAGTCTCTCCCTTGAATCAGGCTGCCACTTCTGTATTTATAGGAAACGTAAGATCCTTGGGCCTCAGTGAAGTAATTAGGTTAAACCTCTTTTCGTAAATCAGGGTTCTGTCAATTAGGTCATAGACATTTTACGATATCCTCAGCATTACCTAGTATTTCTCCTGAGATACCTAAGCACCCTGATATGTTTCCTGGAATCTAGCCTGAGCTAACTCAATCATTATACCAGAAAAACAAACACGCGCCTTTGATGTCAGCAACCTGATGTCATAACATTCAGTATGACATCGAATACACTTTGTTCTAGCTAACCAAACTTACCCTGCAGAACACTACACAAGCATGTCATGACATCAATCATGACATCTACACACAACATTGTTTTACCATAAAATGCAGCCAATCAAGAACATCTACAAACTCCCCCTTTGGCAAAATTTTGGCTAAAACAATCTGTCACCATATCAGAGAACATATGCAGCAGAAAAGTTCACAAGTCACATCTAATCATGCAGGATAGCTACTAGCTAATACTACACTCAACACACATGTTGTACTACTAAATCAGATTCAACTACACTACCAATCACACATACTGTTCTAGATTATGAATGTCCAGACATCTCATATGAAATCCTTAAAAGCACTTTGTTCCACATCACTAAAAACCCCATGCTAGTTCAAACTACATATGTTACAACATTTTGTGGAACATCCTGTGATACTCCCCCTCAACTGATGCACAGCTACACAACATCTGCAAGCAACCTGCAAAAACACCCACTTCCACCAACAACTAGGAAACTACTAAGTTCCAACCAGGAACGTACACATACATATACCAGCAATAGCCAAACACACACAGGATTAGCCAAACACACACAGGATCATCATCCTGCTCACAACAACAGCATATCAATAACTTCAGCACCTCAGCACACCTGTAACACAACTCAGAGCAGCAACATAACATCAGCACACCTGCAAACCTGCTCAGTGCAAACATGCACAACAACAAATTTCATCTTCCACCTGTGAGGGACATTCAACTAAACACAACTAAGCCTGTAGTAACAAATCATCAAGCACACCTGCTGATGCACAAACAACTAAACAACTAACCTTGCTGTTTCTACTACTATCTCTCCCCCTTTTTAGCCACAAAATTAGATCATAACTAATGAGTTAACATTGATCATACACAGTTGGAAACACAAAATTAAAGGGTTATTACAACACAACAACATAAAAACTGTTCACAAATAACATTTTTTTTGGAGCAATCAAACAAAGATCTCTAGTCATCAGACTCAGAGCCAGCATCATCACTCTCTCCTTCTTCATCAGAGTCTTCCTCAGAACTGGAAGTTGCTTCTTCTGAGTCAGCTTCCTGGCCATCATCCTCCCCCGAACCATCATCATGCTTATCCTCATTATTTTCAGTAAATTCAGTATCTTCATCTTGCTCAAGAGACCTGATCAACTTTTCTAGATTTTGCTTCCTTGTCTCCAACTCCTTGCATGTTTCTTTGAGCATGGCAATAACCTCAGCTTTCCCTGTCTTTGAACTCCCCTTGGATGTTTCAGCAGATGTCATGACAATGTCAGGAACATGAGTTCCTTGAAATAACTTGTGGTGGAAAGACAAGGGGCTTTCTCTTTTGCATGCAAAGTCATTCTCTTTGAGGATATTGGGATACTGATTCAATATGATTCCACAGATAAGAGATGGAAATGCAATGGGGCCTTTGACACTATAACTGCCTGCATGCTTCATGGTTTGATCAAAGATGCAGGTCCCATAATCAAAATTTGTTTTGGTCCCAACAACATAGACGAACTTCCCCAGGATAGTAGCAACAGTTGATTTATTATTTATGGGCACCCAGTTGGCAGCTCCAATCTTATGCAGCATAGCATACTTCACACTAAGTTTATTGGCAACCAGTTTCCCTTTTGAGGGCCAACGTTTGACCTGGTTGGCAGTTATAACTTGACATACCTTGTTGTCATAAGCAGCTAGATCAGGTTGTGTTCCATCTGATCTTCCTAGATAGTTATTGATGATAGTGGAGGATAAAGTGACACATTTTCCTCTTACATACACTTTGCCAAACTCATTTGATTTTCTATCAGCATATTCTTCTGATAGGTTCACTATGAACTCCTTAACAAGTATTTCATAGCACTGAGAAAACTGAGTGATAGTCCTCATTAAACCAGCATCATGGATAAGATTCAAGATCTCCTTACTTTCAAGGGCATTCTGAGCCAACTGATAACGCGAAATCATATAGTTTATTTGGCTTGATTTACATGCATTTATTTGTGACTTTTATTAATTTATCTTGATTTATGTTCTATTATATGATTAATTTACTTCGTTTTGCAGATTGGAGAGAATTTGGACTAAAGAAAGAAAAGGAGAAGAAACAGATGAAAAACAGATGAAAAATAGATGAAAAACAGCAGATACGGATTCTGCTGCTGTGACGACCGTCACAGGTCCATGACGACCGTCATGCGTGTGACGACCGTCACATTTCATGACGACCGTCACGCAGACAAAAAACGCAGAATCAGAATTCACGATCAATCTCAACTTAAATCCTTCCTACACTTTCTCCACTCACTGCCCACTACTGGAAGTTACTACACTTTCTCCACTCACTGCCCACTACTGGAAGTTACTACCACTTTCTCCATATCTCACGCATGATCTCAGGAAGTTGAGATAAGAAACATATCCTATAAATAGACAAGAGACTCACAGAGAAAAGGGTAGATTCTTCATCCCGAAGTTCTGCCAAAGTTCCATCAAAGTTATTTATCGTTACTTTTATTTTCCTTTCCATTTTCCTTCAGTTCAAAATATTGTATTTTCTTCCTGTACCTTTTATTTCTCGCCAAAGTAGAATTCTGCCGACATTGTGGGGGACTACCCAAGGATTTGAGATCAGTATAATTTACAGGTTTTTATTAATTGAATTACTACTTTATTTCTGTTATGATGCACACTTTATTATTCCGTTGTTTATGTCTATTTCCGTTTGCATTAATTATCATGTCTGGCTAAGTTAGTTTTATCGGTATGTAACCGAATTAGTAGGATAGGATTCGATAGTAACCGGCATCTTCCCTTTTTACAAACAACCTTTCTGGCCGTAGTGCTTAAATTTATTTACTGAATAAACTTCGTCGCGAAAGCGAGAACTTATTTAAAAGTAGTTTTGCCACGAAAGTGGGAAATTAATTAAGGTACGAACCAACAAGCAAAAGCTGCGGCAAGACCAGATAGTAAACACTAGGCATTTGTTTTAATAACAGCGAAAGCACTTTAAAATGGATTAGAACCTAGAGATTTCCAAAAAGTAGTTTTAACCCCGAATGGGACAGCGAAAGCGTACATTCGGCCCTTAGAATTATGACTAGCGTCAACAACCATCGTGAGACGAAAGTCTTCAGATCACTATTTTCTTCTGAACAATGTTTGCAAAGAGTAAGAAGCATCGGTGACCTGTCGAATCCCAGATAACTAAGTCTTTGCATACCGATATCCTTTACCGCATTTCTCTAAACTAATTTTCTTTATTTTCTTTTGCATTTAATTTCATTCGCATTCAATTTTCCTAATTCGAATAGCCTTAGCTTTACGCCGTAATAATAGATAACGATAGATTGACATTGGTCTCTGTGGGTTCGACAATCTTTTATATTACTTCGATATTTCCGTGCACTTGCGGAGCGATCAAGTTTTTGGCGCCGTTGCCGGGGACCAACAGTCAATATTGTGATTCCGTTGTTGCATAGTATAGACTAAGGCACTCTTATCTAAATCATTATGTATAACCCATATTTCCCTTATAATTACCACCCTCCATATTATAACTACCACCCCCAATATTTCGAGGAACCACAAATTCCGCTTAAATCCGACCTCGAAATATTATTAGAAGATTTCAATACTACGCACTCTCACCTAAATTCCCTCTATGATGACGACTCCCAATGTTTTGAGGAAACACAAGATTTTGATACATCCAACCTCGAACTACTACTAGAAGAATTCAATGAGACGTCTACTCACTCTAGGATAGAATCTATGATGGAGCGCTTTGTGGAAACACAAACTCTCCAAAACGAAGATTTTAGAAAACAACATCTCCAAATTAATGAAGACCTTAGGCAGATGAACATTATTGTTGATTCCCTCGCAACTCACAGCGAGACTTTGGAGACTCAAACCTCCCTGCTTAGACAAACACCTCTAGGACCCTTCCCAGAAGGACATGTGAATGTTGTAACAACCGTTAATGAAGAACAAATAGAAGACCCTAGGGAGATTGATGATGAGCCTGAGGAGAGTTTTAGTGAGAAAAGCATACATATTGAGAAAAATCCACCGACACCAACCGAAAGGGAGGTTGTCGAAGAGGTAGAGAAGGAAGCACATATCGTTGCTCCTCCTTCCTATACCCCACCTATTTCTTTCCCACAAAAGTTTGCAGAAGTTAAGGTAGACTCCCAATCCAAAACATATGTGGAGGTATTGAAAAATATACACACCAATGCACCTTTGTCTAAGGCCCTTCATAGAAAAAGAAAATTCGAGGACCGTGAAACTAGGGTCATTATTACTATTAAAAGGGTACGATTAACTTTTGAGGTGGTGGATGAAATAACAAAGCCCAAATTTGAAAAGCTGATACGCAGAATAGATCCAGAACCACCACCACGCGTTCAAAACAAGAAACCACCCTACAGAAGAAAGAAACGAAAAGGTGAGGGATATGAGAGATGGCTTGATAAGTGGCCATGGAAACCGAAGACTATTCAAAGTTCGATCGAGGAACCATTCTCGAAAGAACCACCATGAGTACTTGCACTCCTTAGCCGTCGAGCTATCGACGCTAAACAAAGCGCTGCGTGGGAGGCAACCCACAAGGTCTTTATTTTAATTTGTTTGTTTAAATCGGAAGAAAATAAAGAAATGTATCGCTTGTTACGCTTTAGCTATATCTAGGCGAAAACTCTCTAGATGACGATCTGAGAAGATGAGCTATGCCCACGGACATTCCTACGAGTGTCGCTGCTGGTGGGAACACTGATGATGAGTACTTCCTCTTGACACGAGCAACATGATGAGCTGGTTCGAGAATTACACAAACAAAGTATCTCAAAATGCCCGCCACCGAAGTAGAAGTGATCAACAAAGACAAGGATAGCAAGAGCAGTAGCATTCATACAGGTTCTATCTTTCCTTTTCCACCTTTTACTGAAACATTGAGGACAATGTTTGGTTTAAGTGTGGGGGAGGAACTCTATCGCTTTCATTTTATTGCCTTTTAGTTTGATTTATTGTTTTTATCTATTTTTAATGCTATGTCAAAATCTTTGCATGTGCTGTCGAGTCTTTATGAGTGGTTTTCGCCTGTTATTCAAACTTCCCCAAAATTTCAAAATTTCAAAATTTTAATCTCCAACAAAAACTTTTTGATTCATGACATGGTACTCTGAAAGTATATAGGCTGTTTAGGCTATGTTAGAAAAACTTGGGAAAGTTTTCATAAAATTGATATCGTCCTGACAACCTTAACCCCCTAAATATGCACAATAAATTTGAGTACCCATTATGCCGAGACCTTAAAACTCCAGGTTCTTGTAGTAATCCCTAAGTAGTTTAGTTAAGCAGTCAGCACCATCCTAAACACACTAAGTAAGAAACCGATGCAAATAAGTGTATGATCTCTAGGTTAAAATGAGAAACTAAGAAAGAAAAGAAAAAAAAAATTATGAAGAAAAAGACATGTTCCTTCTAAGTTAGGTGCTCCTCACCCGAGCACTTAGCCTAACGGTACAAACTCTTTAAGTTCAATTGATGCTTAAGCATATTTGCAGAAAAAAACGAAATAATAATGAGATCGTAGTCACTAACAGGTCTACTTGCCATGAATGCGTATGGATAACAGGCTTAATGTGATTGCACTATAATGAAATGGGGTGAAAGAGAGCATGAGTTATAGGTTGAGTTATAATGGCATGATTCCGATCGGTTTACATAAGTAGGGAGTTTTTGAAATTGTGTCGTTATGATATCCTTGGTATTAATATTTAGTACCTATCAATCTAACATTAGCCTAGTAGCCACGTATGATTAGAGTTTCGTCGTGACTTTGTTTCGAAGTATGCTTATTTCTTTTTACTGTGTTGGTCAAGTGCTTGAGGACAAGCAATGGTTTAAGTGTGGGGATGTTTGATAACGCGAAATCATATCGTTTATTTGGCTTGATTTACATGCATTTATTTGTGACTTTTATTAATTTATCTTGATTTATGTTCTATTATATGATTAATTTACTTCGTTTTGCAGATTGGGGAGAATTTGGACTAAAGAAAGAAAAGGAGAAGAAACAGATGAAAAATAGATGAAAAATAGATGAAAAACAGCAGATACGGATTCTGCTGCTGTGACGACCGTCATGCGTGTGACGACCGTCACATTTCATGACGACCATCGCGCAGACAAAAAACGTAGAATCAGAATTCACGATCAATCTCAACTTAAATCCTTCCTACACTTTCTCCACTCACTGCCCACTACTGGAAGTTACTACACTTTCTCCACTCACTGCCCACTACTGGAAGTTACTACCACTTTCTCCATATCTCACGCATGATCTCAGGAAGTTGAGATAAGAAACATCTCCTATAAATAGACAAGAGACTCACAGAGAAAGGGGTGGATTCTTCATCCCGAAGTTCTGCCAAAGTTCCATCAAAGTTATTTATCGTTACTTTTATTTTCCTTTCCATTTTCCTTCAGTTCAAAATATTGTATTTTCTTCCTATACCTTTTATTTCTCGCCAAAGTAGAATCCTGCCGACACTGTGGGGGACTACCCAAGGATTTGAGATCAGTATAATTTACAGGTTTTTATTAATTGAATTACTACTTTATTTCTGTTATGATGCACACTTTATTATTCCGTTGTTTATGTCTATTTCCGTTTGCATTAATTATCATGTCTGGCTAAGTTAGTTTTATCGGTATGTAACCAAATTAGTAGGATAAGATTCGATAGTAACCGACATCTTCCCTTTTTACAAACAACCTTTCTGGCCGTAGTGTTTAAATTTATTTACTGAATAAACTTCGTCGCGAAAGCGAGAACTTATTTAAAAGTAGTTTTGCCACGAAAGTGGGAAATTAATTAAGGTACGAACCAACAAGCGAAAGCTGCAGCAAGACCAGATAGTAAACACTGGGCATTTATTTTAATAACAGCGAAAGCACTTTAAAATGGATTAGAACCTAGAGATTTCCAAAAAGTAGTTTTAACCCCGAATGAGACAGCGAAAGCGTACATTCGGCCCTTAGAATTATGACTAGCGTCAACAACCATCGTGAGACGAAAGTCTTCAGATCACTATTTTCTTCTGAACAATGTTTGCAAAGAGTAAGAAGCATCGATGACCTGTCGAATCCCAGATAACTAAGTCTTTGCATACCGATATCCTTTACCGCATTTCTCTAAACTAATTTTCTTTATTTTCTTTTGCATTTAATTTCATTCGCATTCAATTTTCCTAATTCGAATAGCCTTAGCTTTACGCCGTAATAATAGATAACGGTAGATTGACATTGGTCTCTGTGGGTTCGACAATCTTTTATATTACTTTGATATTTCCGTGCACTTGCGGAGCGATCACCAACTCTCTCTCCAATGTCAACCTCTTCTGATACACATATTTTCACCTGTTGACACTTGAGGGATAATGAAATGAGATATTGTCAATAGGAACATCAGGAACACTAGTAGCAAGTTTGCTAGTTGTGGGTTTCTTCTTTGGTGGGATGTTAGTGACATCACAAGCAACATCCGAGTCAGAGTCAGATTCAGTACTAGTTTAAGCCTTTCTCTTCTTTGGAACCACCTTGCTCCAAGCTTTGGTAGGGTCAACATGAGTACTCTTTATTACAACTTTCTTCTCAGGAGGACTCTGCGCAACTGCCTTCTTCCCTTTCCTAGTCATGAACCTTTTGGCTATGTTAGGGTTGATCGTGGCTATCAGATCATTATCTGAATACTTATCAAGGTTCACTACATCAGAATCATCCTTCGGGACATCATTATAATTATTGTTATCACCTTGCATATTAACATCATTACTTTCAGAAGTTTGACCCTTATCATCATTCTTTTGTAAGGTCGTTCCCAAGGTTTCAACATCTTGAGTAACATCAGCTTGTTGATCCAGATGGGGAGCAGGACCCTCAGTGTTCAGGGAGATGGATATCCCCGGTACATCATGTGGCTCATTCAATATCTTAGATACCATATTTGCAATAGTGTTATGGACATCCCTAGAGATTTCCTTATTTGTATCCTCAGAAGGGGTGGAGGTTGAAGTGTGAGGGGCCTGACCTGTGACTAGTTCTTTAGATCTTCTTGCATGCGAAGTCCGTGGTTTCTTCATACTCAGACCTTCAGGGGTCACCATACACAGGGGTGCCACCTCAAGAACCTGGTTAGGGTTGCAAAAGTTATCTTTAGCACCAGAATCTGGATCAGCGATGGTGGTCATCTTCTTGGAGGAGGTAGATTTTGATTGTTGAGACATATCAGGAGACTTTGGCAGTGTGAGAGAAGGTTTTATGTGGTTGTTAAAGGAGGTATGGAATATGAAGAAGTGGTATGGGCACCAAATAAAGCAAATGTATCGTGTGTAAGGGGTAGAGTGATATGATTGCAAAAGAAGAGGGAACTCAAAATTTTGACCAATCAGCAAGTGATTAAAATTTAGACTATTCAAAACACAATTCCCAAATACCATTAATTGCTATAACTCCTTACAAAGACACATTCCCAATTTGCTTCTTAAGTTTTCAATTTGAGTAGTCTTGAGATCTCTTGTAAAAATGTCATCACTTTGTAGGTCAGAGTCCCCAAGCTCCACACAATTATTTTTAAAATGATGTCTGTTATCACTATACATGGTCATGTTATGCTGAATTGGGTTCATATTTATGGCACTAAGATTGTCACAATATAATGTCATGACATCCTAAGTGACATTGCTCCCTTTATGCTGGTCATCTTTCATGGACTCCATCAACTTCCAGTATAACATATCTAGATTTTTATGATGTCCATTCTTTGGATGTGCTATCTTGGCTTGCCTGCCAACCTGACATTTACCACAGCCTGTTCTTTCATCCGGGGTTGACTTTGGAGTTCCTCTTACTGCTTCCTTGGATATGTTCTTTTTTATCTCTTGAAGATATCTCCCTTTTTTTTCCACAATTGATCCTCCTTTTCTTCTTTGGTTATGGTACAGACATTGAAGTTACATTTAGGCTCCCATAAGTAACAATTATTCTTAGCTCTAGATACCCTCATGAATTCCTCATCTTCTCCATTAGTGACAACACATTCACCCTTAGTGAATTTGACACTGAGTCCTTGGTCACAGAGATGACTGACACTGATAAGATTTACAGTCAGTCCTTTAACCAACATGACATTATCCAGTTCTGGAACATCAGGACAGTCTAGTTTTCCAATACCTTTGATTTCTCCTCTAGCTTCATCACCAAAGGTTACATGACTCGTGGAATGAGGTTTAATGTCCACCAAGAGGTTCTTTATTCCAGTCATATGTTTAGAACATCCACTATCAAAATACCATTCTTCTTTGGTTGGAACCTTTAGAGAGGTATGAGCTACTAGAGCAACCTCCTTGGCAACCCATTGTTGTTTCTTGATATGAGCATCCTATTTGGGTTTGAGTTGATGAGTGTAGTTGGGAAATCCATGCAACCTGAAGCAAAAAGGCTTTATGTGTCCAAATCTTCCATAATAGTGACACCTCCACCTTTGAAACTTTCTCTTGGTCTGGTTCATGCTTCTGTTCCCCTGATGTTGAGACATTGGTCGTGACATCCGATTTGACCTATGATTTTCAGGCTTTGTCCTCTTGAATCCCAAGATGGGTCCTTGTTCACCAACAAATCCTAGTTCAGACTTGTCTCCTGCTTTCGGACCATTTTATAGAATTTCTTCTAGAGTGTCAGTCCCCTTATTTAACATCCTGATTGATTTTGACATCTGATCAAGTTTAGAATTCAACAAACTAACCTCACTGTTGAGTGAGTCTATTGTTGCAAGATGCTCCTTCTTCTCAGCCTCCAACTCCCTTATAATTTTCTTTTTCTTTTCCCCTTATTGGCACACTTCTGCACTTCTGATACACAGTTGTTTGGATAAAGCTGCAAGCTCATCAAAAGTTAGCTCATCTTCACTAGAATCATCATCAGATACACATACACTAGTTAGTGCAGTGACATGTTTTGCAGATTCTTCTTCTGATCCACTCTCAAAATCTCCATCTGACCAAGTGACATTTAGACCTTTCTTTTGCTTCTTGAGGTAAGTGGGACATTCAACTCTAATGTGACCATATCCTTCACATTCACGACACTGAATTCCTTTGCCTTGGTTAGCCTTCTCTTCATATTTACCTCTTCTGCTGATGTCAGAGGGAATGTTCTTGACATTAGGTCTAGTCTTCTGATATATTCTTTTGATCAGTTTGTTAAATTGTCTTCCAAGCATAGCTATAGCTTCTGATAGATTCTCCTCACTTCCACCATTGTCTTCATCTGAGTCCTCTGCAGTATTTGATACAAAAGCTATGCTTTTGTTCTTCTTCTCAGCATGATCACACATTCCCATCTTAAAGGTTTGGAGAGAACCAATGAGTTCATCCACCTTCATGTTGCTTATATCTTAAGCCTCTTCAATAGCAGTAACCTTCATGGCAAATCTCTTGGGCAATGATCTGAGTATCTTCCTTACAAGCTTTTCTTCAGACATTTTTTCTCCTAAAGCTCCTGAAGTATTGGCAATCTCCAGAATATTCATGTAGAATTCATGAATAGTCCCATCCTCCTTCATTCTCAGATTCTCAAACTTAGTTATCAGCATCTGTAATATAGACATCTTGACCTTAGAGGTACCTTCATGAGTTGTTTTGAGAGTATCCCAAACCTCTTTGGCCAGTTCACAGTGATGCACAAGTCTGAAGATGTTCTTATCTATCCCATTGAATAAAGCATTCAGGGCCTTAGAATTCCCAAGAGCCAAGGCTTCTTGCTCTTTGCTCCACTCTTCTTCAGGTATTAGCACAATTGCTCTATCTTTATCTGTTTTCACTAGATATTCCCATCCTGAGTTAACAGCTCTCCAGGCCTTGCTATCTAGAGACTTCAAAAAAGCTATCATACAATGTTTCCAGTAGTCATAGTTAGAGCCATCCAGAATTGGTGGTCTATTTGTGAATCCTATATCCTTGTCCATAGTACCAGAATTTATCTTCCCTAGATCTCACCCAGAAAATAACAGGCATGGTGCCTGCTCTGATGCCAATTGAAATTCTAGTAATAGACATTCGATGTTATACTGGATGTTAGGACATCTACTACTGAACATACAATTAAGCTAAGCAGTAAAACACTTAAAGAAAGCAGTAAATAATATAGGGAATTGTAGACCCAGTTGTCGCGGTGAAATTTGGATACCAAACTATTGATTAGTTTGAATCTTTAATTCATTTTGCAACCGAACTTTGATTTGTCCAAAGGAAGGGATAAAGATCGAAATTCCCACAATGCAATGCAAATGCAAGGTTTAGAGAGTTATAGGTTCGGAGGTTGGTTAAACTTAGGGAAGATACTAGCATCCTAAGTTTCTGTAGTATCCTACAGGAACCTCTTGTTTTATATTGTTTATTGCTATGGTTTATCTGCTTAATGGTTTGAAAGACCTAGGGGTTTATTTCTAAGTATACTCGATAAGATGTCGCATCTTATGCGTACATATCCTTACGGGAGTGGAATCAGAGTACTTGTAGTTCCCCTAAAGGGTTTGAGGAGTTCTTTGACTATGGTCAAAGTTCCTACGGGTTTAGGGTAGTTGGTTGATTGGTTCTAGGAGAAGAGATGCGTTGTCATTTTAAGGGAGATGTAACCGCCACAGGTTGTAGGAAAATAGTCTTTGCATCGTCTTAAGAAAAGGTTCAAGTATTCGGATTGTTTGACGAGTACGCCTTTATCTCTCTTAAGGCAAAGTTCCTATGAATTGACTGTATTGATGTGGGGTGGAAATTCTATCTCACTTAAGATGATCAACATCTTTCTCTAATGTGTTTGAATAAAGTTGTATTGAGTTGCTTGTATTGTGTGTTCTAAGTTGTAAAAGGTAAAGAACAGTCCTTCCTATGGGGTAGGATCTATCCTAGGAGATCGACTTGAATAAGATCAAGGATCGAGGGGAGGATGATGCAAATGTGAATGCATACGCACGATTGTTGGGATCGTGCGCAAATTCTTCCTTTGGACGGAATGCGATGCGGAAATATAAATACGATAATGTAAATTACTATAAAGTAAATTGCGGAAGTAAAAGGAGGCAAAATAAGTAAAGCATACATGCACCCATAAAAGCGCTGAGAGTGAGTATGTCATGAGATGTAAGCGCGCACGATTGAATTGGTCTTACGATGTTTGATTGATTTTAAGCGAGGTTGATTTTATTTTAAAAGTGAATTGATTTTTAGGAAAAAAATTTAATTGTTAAGATTGATTTTTACGGGGAGATTATATTAGATGAAATTCTAAGGTTGTTAAATAAAACGCTATTATGATTTAATTTTATTATCTAAGACAACTTAAATGAAATGATCACTTAAATAAAGTTTATTATAAAGGATTAATTATAAAATAAAAGAGTTGTCTTATTTATTCCTAAAAGAAAATTGATATTAATTAGATAAAATGGCGATTAGAGATAAGTTATAAAAGGTTTTCTCTTTTATTTTATAAAAACCATACTAATTAATAAAATGCTATTTTTAAAAAGGTTTAATTAATTGTTTGGCAAAATAATTTTAGGTGAATAGGAAGATTTTTCTTAAAAAACTAATTATTCAAAAAAAGTTGATTAATTAGGAATTTTAAACAAAAGGTAGAGTGATTAATTGTTAAATAAGTGAATTAATTAAAAGGGATTAATTAAATAAAATTAAAAAGATTAATAAAAGTTGTTAGTTCATTTTTAAAAGTTAATTGGTTGGTTAGAGAAAACTAGAGGGTTGAACGTATGGTGAATGTGCGGTTCGCGTGTGTGCAAAGAATTACAGCCACAAAAAGTAAAAACGACAGAACATTACAATACAGAAAAGCCAAAAACGACGGAAGAACCCTAGGTCCTAACTCGCTCGCTCGCTTCTCTTCTCCGATTCACTCTCGCTCAAAAACTTCATCGTCTTGTTCTCCCTTTCGCACCTGAAACAACAACCGAGGCATCAATAGTTCAACAACGTTAACAAGTATAAATAGTTTTACCGAAAAGTGAATGACGGCGGCGGGATGGAGGTGACGAAATTGATGCGTTGTCTGTCGGACTCACGGCGGTGTGCAGCGGTTTCGTCAACGGGAAAGATAAGTCTCTTTCCGATCTATTAGGTTTATGGAGAATAGGTTTTTTGTGTTGATTTGCGGTAGCTTCTTTCTCTTCTTTTTTCGATCCCTCTTATCTTCTCACCCTTCTCTTTATATAGGCTTTTGAGATTTAGTGCTTTGAATGTCTGATTTAAATGCTTTGAATACTGATTGGAAATTTCTGTTTTGGTTATAACTTGATTCAAAAAATTTCCTCTTCCATTCCAATCTCTTAATCATTCGTTAAATGAAAAGAATCAAATCCTGATATTGCAATAATCTGTCCACGATTTGGATTGGGATATTCGTAGTATCTTAGGGTATATTCTCCACTTGATTTTGCTGACTTGGAAATTTTGGTTTGTAGGTGTGACTAGCGATGGATTTGGGCCTGGGAAGAATTCGTGGTCTAGAGAAAAAAAGCAATCCTGATACGTTAGGGTGGTGTTGAACTTTCTTGGTTTGGAAGGATTCTGATACACGGTGTAGTCTTTCAAACTAGAACGCAGCAGCTCGCAAAAGGACATGTTGGAATAACTTTGATTCAATAAAACTTAAAGAATGATTCAGTGTTGCCTTCATGGGTTTGTCTCGTGTAAGCTACGTCATGAACATCTAGAGAATGTCTATTATTTGGATCCTTATCCATATCATCAGAGGACATCACAAAAAGTTGACCTTGGTCCTTTTGCAAAGAGAATGTTATTGGGGATCCAGAACAATCACTAAGCTCAGTGATAGCACTATATTGACTGCAGGTTGTAATATGTCCAATTCTCTTCATAACCTCTACCTTGGGCTCCAAATAACCAGTTCCCACGCCCTGCGCACCTAAGCTATTTTCTTGTCATTAATGCAAAGCTCTTCGTTAACTAACCCTTCCCAGCTTGAGTTATTTTCTGCGGTTATTGACTTTGAAACTTCATTCTCAATTAGTTTGGAAAACCCTGAGGGAAAACTCCAAGGTATTATCTTTGGTAGTATCTTATGATCAGCCTCAAGATCAAAAGGAAGTGAGCCATATAGTGTCTGCACTTTCTTATCTGCGCTATATTTTTTATTCAGCAGCCAGAACCGAAGATGCATAATGGTTTTACGAATATCTCTGTCACAAGAATGGATAAACTTCTCTAGTAAAAAAATGATTGAAGTTGACTTCTTTTGTGCCACAAACCTTGAACAACTGGCAAAGCAACTCATTCGGCAATGGCAAAGAGAAGGAAACGCGTTGTCAACATAGATTAACTGGCAGGCTAACATTATAACTGTTGCTGGACAGTATAATTGGCCCTCTTGCTGTCTCGGCAATGTGTTGTATGGCAGCAATGCATCCACGGTCTTCAGGAAAAAGATGTCAACATCCTTAACTAGAATTAAAGTTGTGACAATATCAGATGTAAGTGTGTCATTAATGTCATGCAACTTCTGAGATGTCTCGACAGGACTACGAGCTCCATCGTCGGATATGGCTATCATTTCAATCACATCATCAGCTATCTCTTCAGCTGCTTTCACATCAGGGGAAGCTGGAGCTAGAAGCAATTTCACAGTTTTCTTTTCTAAACTCACAGAGTGTTTCACTAACCTTTTGACACCATGTGATCCAAGAGCGTCTCCAAAATACTTCTTGACAGCAGTCCCATTTCGACAGTCTGATGCATTGAGCTCTAAAACATCAAAGCCTTGCTCTCGGGCACAAGCATATACAGCTGCAGATTTGCCACTCCCAACTGGTCCTGTAATTAAAAGGATATTCCTCAAGGAACCCTCATCTTTTGAAGCATAGTCATGATCAGGACAGTTATAATCACTATCAACACTTAGTATGTCAAGATGATCCTTGTTAGAGGAACCCTTTCTGTTTTTGTAACGTCTTTCATGCCAAAGATGTAACCAGTCACACAGGAATTTCAGGGATTCACTATTACCACAAACCTTTGAGGCTTTTGTTGGTTTGTACTTGTGTATCCATAAGCTGCTCTCAGCCTTATCTTCACAATTATGGCAAGAAGAGCTCATTATTTCTTGAAGAAACATACTCGGTAGCTTGATATTTGATTTTCTAAAAATGCATGCTTGCCCTGACTCATTACTGTTATCATCCATCTCCAAGTCCACTATGGCGTCTTTGGGCTTCAAAGTACATGTTGCTTGCTTGTTAGCTAGCACAACTGAGTTTTCTGGTGACATTTCCTTCATATTTTCTGAGAGTGTAGATAGTTTATCTGAACAAGACAATGCGTTCTGAGAAATTGACGTGCTTGAGGGTTTCACGCCACTAAGAAAGTTATCAAAACTTAAGGGTTCAACAGAGACATCCATAACAGATATGCACCAGTGTTGTATCTCTGCTATCTTTCTTGCATTGCCTTGTAAGCTCTAATCTCAATTGTATCTGTTCACTTGATTTATCTGCAGGTGTAAAACGACTTGCAAGAGCAAACACTTGGTGATGGTCCAGGTCAATAACAGTGCCATTAAACAACAGTTCAGTGACAAGGAGTTCATCCTGAAATTGCAGCTGGGAGTCTCGCACTTTTGCTTTCAGGTGTTGAATTTCACGGTTCGCTTAAGCTTTCCTCTCAAAGCTCTTAATTTGCTCTATATCTTGAACTCTATCTGATAAAGCAATAATCTGGTACAGGTCGGTAAGATCATCATTAACAGGAGCAGTAGCGGAATAAGCAGCAAGCTCAACCAAGAGGCGAAGAGGCAACTTTCCCTTGAAGTTCATTGACATATCGGGTGTTCTAGCAGCAGATCGTGAGTGTAGATTATCCTGTAGTTATGCTTAGCGTGGCTTTAAGATGTGAAGCAGCAGCAACCACCCTGTTCCATTCCATGTACATATTTCCAAGACTGGTCACGTTTGTGGATGGTTTGCTATGAGTTTTTACCGATATTCTGATTCCTCGTTGTATGCAGGTTGCGCAGACATGTTCAAAACGTACTGGTGGAAGGCTGGAGTTAATATGCAGGTTGAATTTCAATACAACACCAAGAATGTTATCGTGTGGCTTGCCTTAATTGTTGTTAGTTCAAAGTAGAGTCCAAACCAAACTATCTTGCAACTTATTTCGGTCAAAAGTGTAATCCAGATTCTCGGTTGTGTAGGAATTCTGGGACGTAGTTGCCGTTGAAGCCTTGATGGGTTCCAAATGACAACTCCACAAAAGTGTGAAAACTTGGCATGATGGTACCGTAGCTTCCTGTTTGGTTTACGTTCAACCCAACCTATGCCGCACTATCAACTTAAGACATGCTTTTTAAGTCAAATTATTCTAGTGTCGGAAACAAATTAGTGATGTTCATGGAGTCTTGTTTGTACACCTTGTTCATGCTCAGGATTTCCTTTTTAATTCAATTGCAGTGAGGAAGCTTCTGCTGATAACCAAACAAAGGACGGTGAAGACTTAGGCCAATGGTTGCAAGTGATCTGATGAAGGAGGAGAAGGCTACAGCAAGCAATTGCGGATGAACTCATGCGACTATGGATAAAAAACGACGGCTGGTGTAGCGAGAGTACCGTAGCCGGCATTTGTACTGTCAATAATGTAGTTTAGCGAATTGAGGCAATTACCGCATTGTAAATATGAGACACTGAACTTAAGATTGAATGTGCAGAAAATAGTATTCCTCTGTTACTCCTTAACACTGTGTTAAATGTATATTGAAGTATTAATTGTGTGGGTATTTTGTTTAAATTTTACTGCAACTTGTTGGTCAACCAAGTGGTACTATCTTCCAACTCTAAAGTTGGCTTGTTGGGAGAAACTATGTAAAACTAACACAGAGTCTAACCAAAGCCTTCATATGGAGAAAACATATAAAAATAAGGGCTCGTGTACCAACAATCCTTCTTTAATCTCCTACGTCCTTAAATTCGGGAGCTTTTCTCCATGACCATGAGGCACGCTTTAGTGATAGGAGGTGATATAACCTTGTCCTTGTTTTGGATTTAAACTTGTGGGCTTTTATTCACAAAGGGTTTAAAATAGAATACGAGCCTTGAACCAATTGCATCTTTATCTCAAAACAATAAATATGTTGTAAATCCAATAAAGTCCAACACTGATGTGGATTTCGTGAGTCCTGACTTGGCTTAGAAGATATCTCATCTCTTGATACTCGGTGTCGCTACTGCGAAAATCGGCGCCGGCTGACAGAAGAGTCGCCACCGTGCGTTATTTATCCCAACGGAGGGAAAGGAAACGCTCGAAGTAAACCTTGCAAAAAACGGGAAAAGGTATGGTCATCGCAACCAAAACCTGGGTTCGGGAGTCGGTTACGCAAGGGGAAGGTATTAGCACCCCTCACGTCCGTCGTACTCGACGGGATCCACGCTTTCTTGGGTTGTCTAAAAAAAACAATCTATCTACGGCTGCTAAATCTAAACGGGAGGAACTGACTCGATAGAGCGTCGCACTCTACGCCTACGTATTCTCAAGAGAGAAAGTCAGAGTCAACGTAGTTCGGGACTACAGGGAAATTGGCTCGCCAAGACCTCGCGTCTTGTGCCTACGTACTTCCACACTGCATGGAAGATTAGAGCTTTACGTAGTTCAGGCTAACTACGGCCAGACAGGGTATTCTCACACAGCAGTGAGAAATCAAACTGGTTTTAAAGGTTCAGGAACCTACGGGGAAAAACTATGGTCTGGTCTCAAATGCATTCGGGCAAGAGAGAAAAAAGGGTAACAATTAGTCGTCAGTGGGAAAGTCTCGATCGCACAGCAGCGAGAGAACAAAAGGTTAATTGTTAGTGTGCTCGCTAGGATATCGCATCCTATGCCTACATATCCTCATCTGGTACGAGGAATCAGAGCAGCTGTAGTTCGGCTACTTCGGGACCACAGCTCAAATCTCGTTTTATTAACATTCTGAAAAATGGTTACAATGATTGAATACTGAAAAATAAACTCCTAGGAAATACTATCCCATCCTATCCTGAAAAAATCAAATGGAAAATAGTCCCCTAACAAGTGGACTTCTAAAACTATCTCTAAAAAAAATAACTCCATGAAGAAAATATACCCTAAAAAATATTAAATCTACACTAATATTTTTTACTATTTTTCTCTATTCTTTTTCTCTTTTTCTTTTCTTTTTTCTCAAATATCCTTTTTTCACTTCTTTCATAATATTTCTTTTTATATTTTTTCTACACTTTCTTTTTTCTATTTTTTTTCATAATATTTTCTTCAAATATAATCTTTTTCTTTATTGTTTACTATTTTTTCTATTCAAAGAAAATAAAAACAAAATACAAGGGGGGTGCAGCAGTTTACAAGGGATGATACAGTAATAGAACACATTGGGACTGGGCCCAGCCCAATAGGGAATTCAGAAAGAGAAAAAAAACAACTGGGAGAGGGGTACTGTGAGCAAAACGCAGGGTGCCGCCAGCCAAGATCCACTAGGGCCCAAGGCCCAGGGTCCACCAAAACGCACAGGGAGGGTGAGGAAAGAAATTGGGAGTGTGTAGATGAAGAAAATTCATGGGCTTGAAGCAAGGCCCAGGCGCAATCCCTGCCCTAAGTCCATCGTGGAGAAAACCCTAAAACACAATCTAAGACAAACTTTCTCTGTTTACTGTTCATTGCCTTGCGCCGCCGTCTCAGACTCTCTCTCTCGAAACTCTTGCTCTCATCACCTTCAACCAAACTTCCTTTCTCGTTCCGTCTTCTCTCTAACAAACCAATTTCGTTTTACAACCTTCACAACAAGGAGAAATAAAACTACAAACTAATCACGATCTGGAACCGAGTAATCCACTCCCCTGACGTTCTCGAAAACAATCTTCGATGAGGATTTTTGAAGCAGTTCTTGAAGGTTTGATGCACAAAGATGAAGACGATCTTGGATGATGCTTAACGTCTTCTGGAGATTTCTGGGAGGATGATGAACGCAACGGATGAAGATTTCTGGGATCTTCACGAGTTTCTGGAAAACCTGCATTGAAGAACACGAAGAACCGAATGAGTATTAAAGTGAATCTGGTGTTTTCTTGAAGATCTGGGAGGTTATTGATGGAACGCGATGGATGAAGATGTTGTTGGAGATCCTGAAGGTTCTTGGGAATAACTTCTGGAAACAGGACGATGAGGATGTGAAGACCTGGATGAGGATCTAGCTGTTACTGGAAACAAAACGATGAACGGATGAATGTATGAATGTCCTGATGATGTTGATGAAGGACGAAGTTGAAGGTTGATGAAGTTGATGAAGAACTTCTGATGAACGTTCGTATCTTGATTGATGATTATGGATGATGTTGATCGGTTGAATCTGGAGATGATGATTGTGGATCGGAGATAGAGGAAAATTGGAGGAATCTGGGTTTTTTGGGTTTCCGGTGACGGGTATGGCGGCCGGAGGTCGTTAGGGTTGTCGCCGGCGGGTTGTTGCGGTGGTTGCATGGTCGCCGGCCATGCAACCGGTGAGGACCATGTGCGGACGCGTGGCACTGGTTAGTGGAGGAGGATGGTGCATGTGCGCCACGTGGCGAGGGCGTGGCAGAGAGAGGGAGAATGTGAGAGGTGAGGTGGATGCGTGGCAGCGTTAGTGGAGTGGGTTACTGCATGGACGCCACGTGCTCTAGGCGTGGCAGAGAGAGGTAGAAGTGGGATGAGGCGTGGCAGTGGGTGAATGAAAAACGTGGGTTCCCTCCTTTGAGTGGAAACGTGGCCCCCTTCCCTCGTTTACACGTGGGACTTTGACTCTTATATACTGACCTGGCTTTTTCTGGACTCTTCTGGAAAATGGACAGAAAAAACCCATAAACTGGGCCTCCACATACCTGGGCCCAATACGAAAATAGCATGACAAAAACCCAAAAAACTGCATAATAATGGATTAATGGAAAAAAAAGAAATAAATCTGGATTAAGGGGCTAATTAACTGCAAACTAAAGAATTAAAATTCTGATTAACCTAAAGCTAATTAAATTCTAAACTATTCAATTAACCTAATATAACATCTAATTAAATCTAATAAAGCTGAATCTAACACTATTTAAATCTAGAAAATCCTATGAAAAATAAAATCTATTAAATTCTAGATTAAAACCTAATATTCAACAAACCTATTAATTTTCTATTAAGAAAATCTATTTAATAATAAAAGAACAACTATATTCTATATTAAAAGAAATATTCTAAAAACAATCTATATTAACTCTTAATATCTATTAAAACTATATTCTAAAAACTAAAATCTATTAAAATTCTATCAAGAAAATCTATATTATTCTATTAAGAAAAATGATAAAAAATCTATTTAATATCTAATATATTCTAAAAATGGATTAAAAATATTAAAACTATTTAAAAAAACTATTAATATTCTATATTATCCTAAAATGATTAAAAAATCTAATAAAACCCTAATAATGTCTAATAAAATCCAGAAAAATCACAATAATTCCCGAAGGAACAAAAATAGCACCGAACGACAAATAACACTGCGAGAGCGCACAAAAATAGCCGGTAAAAATCAACGGGCACCGAAATATCCCTAAAAACAACAGCGCGAGCTGAAAACACCGGGAATAGCACGGCTTCCCGAAAATACGATTCTACTTATCCGAACTGATTAAAAACACCTGAGACGCGAGACGAGGGCTGTGATCCCGATAAAATCAATACAATTGGAAAATGCACTGAATGCGATATGCAGATGCGAATGCGGTCATGCGTCGAAACATAGGACCAGATACGGGACCCGGTTGGTCAAATTTTAGGGTGCAACAGCTGCCCCTATTCAAGCGGCTTAGACCTGAATGGTTGAAGAGCGCTCAGCCTTCAAACATTCAAAGGTAGATGACGGTTGAATACAAATGAAACCCTGAAATTTGCCAACCGCGGGAATACACTGCAAAACTGCTTGAGGAATAGCCTCCAATGAACTGAAGTTTGGTTGTCACGGCAACAACTGGTTAATTTTCTGATAAAGTTTTCTTCTCCTTGTCACCATCAATCGCCTGTGCGACGCCACAAGTATTGGAACAATGCTTCGAAAAGAAAACGACTTGATTCCCATCTCTCTTATGGGATCAAATCCTATCATCTCACAGTTCACTGCGAACTTGAGGACAATTCTCCTGGGGAACTTCTGAATCGACTGCTCGGCACCCATTCTGTCAACAGGAGGCGGCTTCAGAAATCTGATATATGTCAATCTTTTTTCAGTCCCGCCGTAACAACCAAATATGAAGAATCACTCCGCTGGGGAAGTAGAGAAGCTTAACCATACAACTTTGCAAGAGAACATACTCGAAATCCAATGAGGTAACCAACCTGGTCCATGTTTCAAAATGCGTATGCTCGATAATGATGCAATGCCCCATATGACATGGAAATGCTATGCATTCTTGTTTGAAAATGTGAGGCCCAGACGGCCTGGATATGCTATATGTTTGTATAAATGCTATGACGCTATATGCAAATGCTAATGCAGGCTCGAGCTGCCAGAGAACACTAGGTCTGAAAACCGCTTGGCAAAATAAATGCCGAAGGCAACGTCAACTCTACTGGGGATGAACCGAAGTCATAGAACCATCTCAGCAAAATAAATGCTGGAAAAGGGAAACCAAATCCGCTGGGGATAACCGTCCTGCTGGAGAAATGGAAAGGCAACCCTGCTTGGGGAGAAAGAAGAAACAACTCTGCTTGGGGACGCTCCCTTCAAACCATTAGCAACTGATTATGCTCTGCGGGGATTGACCCAAACTGGGATTGATTACGCGCAGCACGTTGCTGGAAATGCCCCTACTATCAAGGATATCAATTTTAATCTGTTGGGGATACTCCCGATCCTACTCTGATGCGGGATAAAATACAATCTCGACTCTTCCGGGGATAATACACAACTTTCATCTGCTGAAGAGTAGCAATTCTGATTTAACAACATCCACAAGGAGTTCAAACCTTAATCGGAGAACTGGTATCCGTTGAGCTTCGTATCAGGAAACATGACAACATGCGAGTCATTGGGAACTACTGTGTCAGATACCTTTTAGTTTTTTTGCTTTTCTGGTTTAAGATAAACATGGACTATGTACACAGTGGAAGATATGGAAAATACTAGACGAGAACTAGCATTCAGAGGTAGGCTACCAGACGAGAACTGATAGGAAAATAGGTTATCGGACGAGAATTGATTTAGTTTGGACGTCAAACGGGGCTGACTGGATAACAAGCTGAGGCATTGACAACCAGGCGAGGACTGGCTGAAAGCTGACGCACACCAGACGAGAACTGGTATAACACATAGGTTAAAACACACGATGATCAAACGAGAACTGATTACGCCATGACATGTACCAGACGAGAACTGATACAACACTTGAAGAAACGGTGACCAGACGAGAACTGGTTGCAATAAACTACACCAGACGGGAACTGATGCTTACAATAAACTACACCAGACGGGAACTGATGCTTACGATAAACTACACCAGGCGGGAACTGATGCTTACGGAAGGGTGGGCCAGACGAGAACTGGTTACCGGTTTTCCAGGCGAGAACTGGACTTTGGAAATAACTGGTTACTGACACGCAACAAGTTTAAACTGCGGGGTCAATGATCCAATGACAGCAAGGCCTTTTTTGAAATGTTAAGGTTTTTGATAAGGGTTATGACATGATCCCCGATACTCAACTCCGGCTGGGGATAAACAGACTGGCTTGAACAACTTTCCCCGGTACACTCAGCTGGGGATAAAAGACTGGCTTGAACAACTTGCCCCAGTGCACTCAACTTGCCCCAATTTAACTCTTGGGAATGCTTGCTCTGAACAGCTTGCTACGAGAAGATCTCGAGATTACTTGCCCCGGTATCTATTCAACCTCAATCAAACAATTGTCAACCCAGTTGATTTCACCATTCTCTGCGATGACTTGCCCCTGAATGAGCGTTCTAGCGACTTAACCTGATCTGATTATCCACTTGAAGCACCTGCTTTCAAATCTCCACGTTCTGTATAACTGCCCCTGATTGGCTCTTGAGAAGACTCACCTCTGATCAACTGCTTCTCAAATAAACTGCCTCTGATCAACTGAAGCTTCAGGACTTGTCCTCAGACTAACTGATTCCGAACTCACTGGAAGTCAATGCCCCGGATTTACAGGTCTTCACAACATACACCATCCTGGTTCAGACTGCTGAATTACTCAGTCCTGCCCGACGATTCTCTGATGGAATTTCTTTCATGTCAACTACCAACCTGCAAGTAAAAATCGTCTGTTCACGAATGGTAACCTTAATGCAGTGATTATGCAGATTTTGAAAAATTTTGAGCTGTCACTCATTTACATGCTATGATTGTGAGTGACGAATGAACCAAAGTTCAAACGTAGTGCTTACGTGGTCAGTGAAAAACACAACAAGGATGTGACTAGCAAGTCAAGAAGGAGTCAGGTTACTCAACCTTATCGTAATGCGCTTCAGAATAACCCTACCTCAATTAGGTCTTTTAAGGGTTGTATCGTGGTCGGGTTCACGGTTCGTGAAACAAAGAATATTTGGCTCAAATTTTGATTTGTACCCACCCTTTCTACGTGATGATCTCCGATCCTAAGGTTCAGTTAACTTGGCACAAGCGCTCGCCTCTTCGAGAGGTATGCTGAATGGTAAGAACCATAAGTAAGGGATTCACAAGGTTTTTCTGGAGTGATAGCTACTCCTTCTTCGCTTTCGGTGTCTGTGTACACGACTTTGTGACTTGCTGGGGAAAAATTTCTTCTTATCCATCTTTTTCATTCTTTTGATTCCCTAATTTTTGCCTGGACTGACTCCTTTTGAGTTTTTTTTTTCGATTCTTCGATTTCTTTTGAAGTCCAGCGGGATGCCCTGATTTTTGCCTAAGTATTAGCTTTCTAGCTTTTTCTTTCTTTTTACTTAGCGGGCTTTCTTCCTTCTTTCTTTTGGAACAAAGTCGTGTGACACTGGTTGTCTTGATTGCTCCGAAAGGATTGTAACTGTCTCACTCCTGATTGGTGAGGTTTGACCTCTTGAAAGGTATAAACTGGAATTGGTCCTCGAAAGACAACACTCCTCTGTAATACTTGAATGCTCGGTCAAGCTAACTGACAACTACCTTGCCCCGGGTTAAGATGTGAGGGTTCAAAAGTCCGAAAAAACTTCTACTTCTTGGCTCGAAGTGGTTAACAAGGGACTAACTCCTTATATCTCCAGTGTTTGGGGAATTTGAAATAATGCCTTGTACGTCATCGGTAAGGTCTTATCTGAAAGCCATACGATCATCGGTTATGAGTTTATTTTCGTCATCCTCCCTCCAATCTTTGCTAATCACAGTGATAAAGTGGAGTGAATAAAATGCAAGTGTCAGTGCAATGCAGTAAATGAGCGACAGCGACATGATTAATTCAGAAAAATGCATAGTCACTTTATTAATATCACCATTCGAAACGTACAATGTTTAAAAGCAAGTAGTAACTAACAGAAAAGAAATTACAAATGCAAATGATATAAAATCTGAGGACTGCCAATGCTGAGGGCGCCTGCCGGTCTGAATCACTGGCTCCTTTGCTGGGGAATACTTTCCGAGTCTACGAGCTTAGACAGCTGAGCGGTTGGTATGAACAAACAGAAGTCCTTCTCGAAAGGAAATGCAGTCCTGGTCGATCAACTGCTATACTTTCGCCTGAAATGCTTTACAATCTTCCGTCGAATGCCCTGGAGAGCCACCATGGTAACCACACTGAACGTGGGGATTATACCCAGGAGGGTAAGGTTCTGGAACTAGCTTAAGGGCTTTAGGTTCCACCAAAGAACTCTGGATCAAAGAGGGTAGCAGTTGGCTATACGGCATAGGCACTGGGTGAAAAGGAGCTTTCCTTCGTTCCAAGTTGTTGCGAGGTCGATTCTGATTCTGACGCTGATTCTGATAACCTCGACCACGAGTTCGCTGGTTTGCAATGGAAGCGACATAAGGTTCCTGATATGGTGCCCTAGGCACGGCTGTTTGTTCAGTATAACAAGCCACAGGAGGTACTAATCTCTGATAAGATGAAGAACCAACAAAATTCACTGATTCGCTTCAAGGATATTCAACATTTGGCATGACTGCATTGACCACAACTCGTTCTTCATCCTGATAGTCACAAGGGTATTCAGTTTCACCAGCTTGATCATTTGAAGTAATCTGAATTTTCCCAATTCTTATGGCATACTCAAGGCGTTCTCCTAATGTTACCACGTCAGAGAAACTTAATGGAAGTCCAAGCAATCTTTCGAAATACAGATCTTGTAGGGAATCTACAAACATGCTTGTCAACTCTCGGTCCAAAAGCGGTGGATGCACTCTAGCAGCAAATTCTCTCCATCTCTGAGCATACTTCCTGATAGGTTCATTGTTCTCTTGAGACAATTCTTGCAACTGCATGCGATGGGGAGCTATGTCTAAATTATAATCGTACTGCTTCAGGAAAGCTCTGGCTAAATCCATCCATGACTGAATCTGATTTCTCTCTAACTGCATATACCACCTCAAAGATGCCCCAGTCAGACTATCTTGAAAGCAATGGATCATCAATTTGTCATCTCGCACAAACGAAGTCATTCTTCGACAGAACATCATCAAATGTTGCTTCGGATAGCTATCTCCCGTGTACTTCTCAAATTTCGGCACTTTGAACTTGTAAGGCAACACCAGGTTAGGAACCAAACACATGTCTACAGCATCCAGGTTAACAGCATCTTTGACTTTCAAAGCTTCAACTTTCTCTTCCAACACTTGGAGTTTTCTCTCCCTCTCAAGAGCTCTTGGATCTACCATCCTGGCTATTGGAATATCTCTTTGTGGATTCATCACAGGGAAAGCAACACCTTGATTGTTAACAGGAGGAGGACGTCCATTTCGGGCAACAAACTGCTCATGTCGATCTCGGTTCTCAACAAAAGGCTGTACAGCTTGGTCTGCAGTAACGTTGTTCGCTTGCGGGAAGTCTTCTATAGAATCATACAGAGGGTTGGACGTCAGAGTGAACCCTGTCAGGGTATTAGGAGACTAGAAATTGCCTTCAGACATAGCTACCAATAGTCTTCAGCTGACTTCAATGCTCGATTCTGCTCAAATCTACTCAACCCCTAGGTAGGTCTTCTGACAATCAACAGCTGCTCAGTCCAAACTCCGGGTAATCACCTTCATGAAACAAAGGCTGGTTCAGAACTCTGGCTAACTGGAGGATGATATGCAATATGATGCAACACTGATATGCACATGATATGCAAGATGCAGCAAACAACGGGACCACAGCCCCCCACACAAATCTGAATACTGCTGCACTGCTGACGGAGTACGTTTGCTCTGAAGAGAGGACCAAAATAACGGGTAGGTTGGAAGTCAAGTTTCCTGCAAAAAAAAACCCCCACTCACAGGTATGGACCTATATCTGACAAGGTACGGCATCCTATGCGGTCATTAGCGTCACAGACTTTCAAGACTGACGATACGATTCCCAGAAGGAGTGGCATCATCAAATCTTGAAGAGGCCTCACTTAGCTAACTTCCAAATGATCGGTTCCCAGAGTCGACAATCCAACTAACCAGCAACTCGAGCCACCCAAAGGGTGGGACAAGAGGCCAACCAGAAGAACCTCGTCTGAGTGTAGATTTCGCGGTACACTAGGACATGCAAAGCATGTACGCGCCCACTAATCTCTACTCTAAGTCTAAGGTGCACTCAAGCCCAGGTCCGGCTTATCTCTCAATCATAGAACACCCGTCACACCCCAACAGCAACAGATAATATCAATAAATAAGCCCCAATGGACAAGCAAACAAGCGCTAGGATTGACTCTCTTAGGGGACGTTGGATCCCACAACCATAAGAACTATCGCGGTCCTTAGCAGCCAGGGGACGTTGGATCCCCAGCAGACTCGTATAGAGAACCATCGCTATCCCCAGCAGAGTCGCCAGCTGTCGCTACTGTGAAAATCGGCGCTGGCTGACAGAAGAGTCGCCACCGTGCGTTATTTATCCCAATAGAGGGAAAGGAAACGCTCGAAGTAAACCTTGCAAAAAACGGGAAAAGGTATGGTCATCGCAACCAAAACCTGGGTTCAGGAGTCGGTTACGCAAGGGGAAGGTATTAGCACTCCTCACGTCCGTCGTACTCGACGGGATCCACGCTTGCTTGGGTTGTCTAAAAAAAACAATCTATCTACGGCTGCTAAATCTAAACGGGAGGAACTGACTCGATAGAGCGTCGCACTCTACGCCTACGTATTCTCAAGAGAGAAAGTCAGAGTCAACGTAGTTCGGGACTACAGGGAAATTGGCTCGCCAAGACCTCGCGTCTTGTGCCTACGTACTTCCACACTGCATGGAAGATTAGAGCTTTACGTAGTTCAGGCTAACTACGACAAGACAGGGTATTCTCACACAGCAGTGAGAAATCAAACTGGTTTTAAAGGTTCGGGAACCTACGGGGAAAAACTATGGTCTGGTCTCAAATGCATTCGGGCAAGAGAGAAAAAAGGGTAACAATTAGTCGTCAGTGGGAAAGTCTCGATCGCACAGCAGCGAGAGAACAAAAGGTTAATTGTTAGTGTGCTCGCTAGGATATCGCATCCTATGCCTACATATCCTCATCTGGTACGAGGAATCAGAGCAGCTGTAGTTCGGCTACTTCGGGACCACAGCTCAAATCTCGTTTTATTAACATTCTGAAAAATGGTTACAATGATTGAATACTGAAAAATAAACTCCTAGGAAATACTATCCTATCCTATCCTGAAAAAATCAAATGGAAAATAGTCCCCTAACAAGTGGACTTCTAAAACTATCTCTAAAAAAAATAACTCCATGAAGAAAATATACCCTAAAAAATATTAAATCTACACTAATATTTTTTACTATTTTTCTCTATTCTTTTTCTCTTTTTCTTTTCTTTTTTCTCAAATATCCTTTTTTCACTTCTTTCATAATATTTCTTTTTATATTTTTTCTACACTTTCTTTTTTCTATTTTTTTTCATAATATTTTCTTCAAATATAATCTTTTTCTTTATTGTTTACTATTTTTTCTATTCAAAGAAAATAAAAACAAAATACAAGGGGGGTGGAAAGGTTTACAAGGGATGATACAGTAATAGAACACATTGGGACTGGGCCCAGCCCAATAGGGAATTCAGAAAGAGAAAAAAAACAACTGGGAGAGGGGTACTGTGAGCAAAACGCAGGGTGCCGCCAGCCAAGATCCACTAGGGCCCAAGGCCCAGGGTCCACCAAAACGCACAGGGAGGGTGAGGAAAGAAATTGGGAGTGTGTAGATGAAGAAAATTCATGGGCTTGAAGCAAGGCCCAGGCGCAATCCCTGCCCTAAGTCCATCGTGGAGAAAACCCTAAAACACAATCTAAGACAAACTTTCTCTGTTTACTGTTCATTGCCTTGCGCCGCCGTCTCAGACTCTCTCTCTCGAAACTCTTGCTCTCATCACCTTCAACCAAACTTCCTTTCTCGTTCCGTCTTCTCTCTAACAAACCAATTTCGTTTTACAACCTTCACAACAAGGAGAAATAAAACTACAAACTAATCACGATCTGGAACCGAGTAATCCACTCCCCTGACGTTCTCGAAAACAATCTTCGATGAAGATTTTTGAAGCAGTTCTTGAAGGTTTGATGCACAAAGATGAAGACGATCTTGGATGATGCTTAACGTCTTCTAAAGATTTCTGGGAGGATGATGAACGCAACGGATGAAGATTTCTGGGATCTTCACGAGTTTCTGGAAAACCTACATTGAAGAACACGAAGAACCGGATGAGTATTAAAGTGAATCTGGTGTTTTCTTGAAGATCTGGGAGGTTATTGATGGAACGCGATGGATGAAGATGTTGTTGGAGATCCTGAGGGTTCTTGGGAATAACTTCTGGAAACAGGACGATGAGGATGTGAAGACCTGGATGAGGATCTAGCTGTTACTGGAAACAAAACGATGAACGGATGAATGTATGAATGTCCTGATGATGTTGATGAAGGATGGAGTTGAAGGTTGATGAAGTTGATGAAGAACTTCTGATGAACGTTCGTATCTTGATTGATGATTATGGATGATGTTGATCGGTTGAATCTGGAGATGATGATTGTGGATCGGAGATGGAGGAAAATGGGAGGAATCTGGGTTTTTTGGATTTCCGGTGACGGGTATGGCGGCCGGAGGTCGTTAGGGTTGTCGCCGGCGGGTTGTTGCGGTGGTTGCATGGCCGCCGGCCATGCAACCGGTGAGGACCATGTGCGGACGCGTGGCACTGGTTAGTGGAGGAGGATGGTGCATGCACGCCACGTGGCGAGGGCGTGGCAGAGAGAGGGAGAATGTGAGGGGTGAGGTGGATGCGTGGCAGCGTTAGTGGAGTGGGTTACTGCATGGACGCCACGTGCTCTGGGCGTGGCAGAGAGAGGTAGAAGTGGGATGAGGCGTGGCAGTGGGTGAATGAAAAACGTGGGTTCCCTCCTTTGAGTGGAAACGTGGCCCCCTTCCCTCGTTTACACGTGGGACTTTGACTCTTATATACTGACCTGGCTTTTTCTGGACTCTTCTGGAAAATGGACAGAAAAAACCCATAAACTGGGCCTCCACATACCTGGGCCCAATACAAAAATAGCATGACAAAAACCCAAAAAACTGCATAATAATGGATTAATGGAAAAAAAGAAATAAATCTGGATTAATGGGCTAATTAACTGCAAACTAAAGAATTAAAATTCTGATTAACCTAAAGCTAATTAAATTCTAAACTATTCAATTAACCTAATATAACATCTAATTAAATCTAATAAAGCTGAATCTAACACTATTTAAATCTAGAAAATCCTATGAAAAATAAAATCTATTAAATTCTAGATTAAAACCTAATATTCAACAAACCTATTAATTTTCTATTAAGAAAATCTATTTAATAATAAAAGAACAACTATATTCTATATTAAAAGAAATATTCTAAAAACAATCTATATTAACTCTTAATATCTATTAAAACTATATTCTAAAAACTAAAATCTATTAAAATTCTATCAAGAAAATCTATATTATTCTATTAAGAAAAATGATAAAAAAATCTATTTAATATCAAATATATTCTAAAAATGGATTAAAAATATTAAAACTATTTAAAAAAACTATTAATATTCTATATTATCCTAAAATGATTAAAAAATCTAATAAAACCCTAATAATGTCTAATAAAATCCAGAAAAATCACAATAATTCCCGAAGGAACAAAAATAGCACCGAACGACAAATAACACTTCGAGAGCGCACAAAAATAGCCGGTAAAAATCAACGGGCACCGAAATATCCCTAAAAACAACAGCGCGAGCTGAAAACACCGGGAATAGCACGGCTTCCCGAAAATATGATTCTACTTATCCGAACTGATTAAAAACACCTGAGACGCGAGACGAGGGCTGTGATCCCGATAAAATCAATACAACTGGAAATGCACTGAATGCGATATGCAGATGCGAATGCGGTCATGCGTCGAAACATAGGACCAGATACGGGACCCGGTTGGTCAAATTTTAGGGTGCAACACTCGGGACCCCATAAATGTAACCTGCGATCTCGCTTGCCACACCATCATGGCTAGTCTTGAATGGCTAACCTCAAAACTTAATGGGAGAAATGATCTGGCCTACATTCGAGTTAGTTGCCTGCGTAAAACTGATTAGTCGTGATAAAAAAAATTAAAATAAAAAATAAAACAAGTAGGAAACAATCACAAGGAGGCGAAATCTCATGGTCAAAAATTAGGGTGTGACAGATGCCCCTATTTAAGTTACTTCTATCTGGAGATATGGAGACCCAAAACCTCCGTCTCGACACGATAGAAGGGACCTAAATATAAACATGACACAAATTTTTGACCCTGAGAAGCCACCGAATGTAAATGACATGCAATGATATGAAAATGCAAAACACGGCAGTCCTGTGAGAAAAAGATGTCACAGGGAAAGAGCTGGACACAATACGCGGGACAAAGGAGCAACAGACCCAACGAAACGGGACTCCACGGGGACAGGAAACAACCACCGATGTGAAATCTCCAGAAGTAAGACAGTACCTCATACACCGAGGATATGGAGGTTTAGACAATAGGGGAGAAACTTGTAGTCGAAGGATGTACTTACTATCATAATATAGTGGTCAGTAATAGTCCAAATGAATTTTCTTTGATCGAGTCGATAATTCGATTTTGTTTCGTATTCTTTTCTTTTGAGATCCAACTGGAAATAGTAAAATGTATAACCTCCCCAAGTGTCATGGTATGGGAACCATGAGCTGGTCTCAGTTTCTGATGTCATTGTAGTTGTAGATGTTGTTGTAGTTGTAGAACTTCCCCGAGCGTCATAGTATAGGAACCATGAGCTGGTCTCAGTCTCTGATGTAGAACCTCCCCGAGCGTCATAGTATGGGAATCATGAGCTGGTCTCAGTCTCTGATGCAGAACCTCCCCGAACGTCATAGTATGGGAACCATGAGCTGGTCTTAGTCTCTGATGCAGAACCTCCCCGAACGTCATAGTATGGGAACCATGAGCTGGTCTCAGTCTCTGATGCAGAACCTCCCCGAACGTCATAGTATGGGAACCATGAGCTAGTCTCAGTCTCTACTCGAAATGTTGAAGATTTTGCAGATTGTAGAATCATTGTAGTTTGTAATTGTCGTTGTAGACTGTAAATGTAAATTGTTGTTGTAGAACTGTGAATGTTGAACTCGTAGACGTAATTTGTAGATTGTGTATTGTGGATGGGATTTGTCATTATAGATGTGATCGTGGAACTTCGGCTGTAAGCCATAATGTTATCGTAGATTGTAGAATTTCTTGGCTGTGGGCCATAATGTATTGTAGATTGTAGACCTTCAACGGGGATCTTCAGAAGAGATGTAGGCCGGTTGAATTGTAATGTACGTCTTCTCAAATAAAGGGAGACTACCGTGATAAACTTCCTCGACTTCTTCGGGGAAATGTCACTTGATGGAAATAAACTTGTGCGATGAACTCACTGGGGAATGCGTTCCTGTTGAGTGTCTTTGTAATTGCAAAATATTTTGTAAGCTCTCAAAATAAAGAGAGGTGTCTTGTAATATCTTCGATAAGCTTCTTCGATGAATTTATGAAGCGATACCTTTTGATGATTTGATGATGTTGAAGGACCCACTGAGGGTGAATGAACTGTCTTGTAGAAAATGTCGTTTTTCGTTTTGAGTAGGATCCTGATCAAAACTAGTTGCTCAAATAAAGAGATTGTTTATAGTCCAAATGTAGATGTTCGAGAAAATCCTGTGATGCTATTGTTGAAGGAATGTCTGTCTTTATGAATATTCTTCCTGGGAAATAGGGTGCAAGATAAATGCAACCATGCTTAACAGTTGGAGATGTCCATGATGCGATTGCCAACGGCCGAATTTCAATTCAGGAAATAACTAAAGAGAAACTGTCAAGCAAGACTCAATCATTGAGGTATGAACTCAAATGGGATTGTACTAAAATAACCATCTTCCATGAGGGTTGAACTTCATGGGGAAAATGGAACATTGTGCTCTTTCTGCCTAGGGTAGACGAATCTATGTGGAGGGATAAGACGCACCCAGACACCTAGGGATAACTATAGCCAAAGCGATAGAACAAAAAAATATAAAGAATGCAAACAATGCACATGCCATGCTGTCTACTTATGTGCTATGCGTATGCCGACGAATTGGGAGAAGCGAAATAAACGCCTCAAACGAAAGGGTACTCAAGCAAAATCTCCATAGATCCCTTATCGCTTGCGAAGAAAGTCTTCGAACAGAGGCAACCTTCGTGTCTGGATAAAATAAATATCATCTTGCCCTGGAGAAGCACATAATATTGTTGTTTTTCCTCGGACGAAATAAACGTCCCCGGTCATCCGTTTGTTATTCATATATCAAGTACAACATAAGGTTTTTGAAAAGGTTTAAATCAATTTGGATTTTGCTATCAAGAATACAGATGTATGATAAATGAAAAACTTTTTATTGAATGGTGGTCAGCAGAAAAGCGTGACCCCGATGTTACAGTGTTGGAAAATAATAGCGATTACATAAAGGGAATAATGACTTGCTTCTCTTAAACAAAATATTTCTTAACAGCATTCGTGTTAACAGGGCGAGTGATCTCTTCTCCGTCCATTGTTGCTAACATCAAAGCGCCTCCTGTCAAAACCTTTTTTACTACATATGGTCCATCATAATTCGGGGCCCATTTTCCTCTGACGTCGGTGAGGAAAGACTGAATCTTCTTAAGCACGAGGTCACCTTTTTTGAATGCACGGGGTCGAACTTTCTTGTCAAATGCCTTCTTCATCTTCTGCTGATACAACTGCCCATGACACAACGCAGCCATCCTCTTTTCTTCAATTAAGTTCAACTAATCATATCTGTTCTGACACCATTCAGCTTCTGATAACTTTGCCTCCACCAAGATCCTCATAGAAGGAATCTCAACTTCTATCGGGAGTACCGCTTCCATACCGTAAACAAGTGAAAATGGAATTGCCCCAGTCGATGTGCGTACCATCGTACGATATCCATGTAGGGCGAATGGGAGCATTTCGTGCCAATCTTTGTAAGTAACAACCATTTTCTGAATGATCTTCTTAATGTTTTTGTTGGCGGCTTCAACAGCCCCATTCATCTTTGGTCTGTAAGGGGAAGAATTATGATGCTCAATCTTGAATTCTTCACACAACTCTTTCATCATCTTGTTGTTCAAATTGGAACCATTGTCTCTAATAATTCTGCTTGGCACACCATATCGGCAAATAAGTTGATTCCTGATAAATTTGACAACCACATGTTGAGTTACATTAGCATAGGAAGCCGCCTCGACCCACTTGGTAAAATAATCAATGGCTACTAAGATGAATCGGTGTCCATTAGACGCTTTCGGCTCTATCATTCCAATCATATCAATTTCCCACATAGAGAATGACCACGGTGATGAGATAACATTCAACAAAGTTGGAGGTACGTGAATCTTATCTGCGTAAATCTGACACTTGTGACACTTTCTAGCAAACTTGTAACAATCTGATTCCATTGTGATCCAATAATAACCAGCCCTTAAAAGCTTCTTAGCCATAGCATGTCCGTTGGCATGAGTGCCAAAAGATCCTTCGTGAATTTCCGTCATCAACATATCCGCTTCTTGTTTGTCAACACATCTCAATAAGACCATGTCAAAATTCCGCTTGTACAACACATTGTTACTCAGAAGAAAATTTCCAGCCAACCTTCTCAAAGTTTTCTTGTCTTTGTTGGAAGCTCCCAAAGGATATTCTTGAGTTCTAAGAAACACTTCGATGTCATGGTACCAGGGTTTGCCATCTTCAACTTCTTCGACGGCAAAGATGTAGGCAGGTCTGTCGAGACGTTTTACTTCAATCTGAGGACATTCGTTCCAAAAGTTTACCACAATCATCGAGGCCAAAGTTGCCAACGCATCTGCCATTCTATTCTCATCACGAGGGATATGATGAAACTCAACTCTATCAAAGAACGGTAACAGTCTTCTAGTGTAATCCCTGTATGGGACCAAATTATCATGTCGAGTTATCCACTCTCCAGTGATTTGGTTGATTACCACTGCAGAATCACCAAACACATCTAAATTCTTAATTCTCAAGTCGATTACTTCTTCAAGACCCATAATGCATGCCTCGTACTCAGCCTCATTATTAGTACACTGGAATGTTAATCTGGATGTAAACGGGAAGTGAGTCCCTTGAGGAGTCACAATAACAGCACCTATCCCTTTTCCATGAGCGTTGACAGCTCCATCAAAAACTAAACCCCATTGAGAACCTGGCTCCGGCCCTTCACCATGTACGGGTTCTTCACAATCTTTCATCTTTAAGAACATACCATCTTCATCGGGAAAGTCGTCGTTTGAGGGTTGATGATCCAAAATGGGCTGGTGAGCCAGATGATCAGCCAAAACACTTCCTCTAACAACTTTCTGAGTATGGTACTCGATATCATATTCAGACAACAACATCTGCCATCTAGCAATTCTCCCAGTCAAAGCGGGCTTCTCAAAAATATACTTGATAGGATCCATCTTTGAAACTAACCAAGTAGTGTGGTTCAACATATACTGGCGCAAACGCTTGGCGGCCCACGCTAGAGCGCAACAAGTTTTCTCTAACATAGTGTACCTTGTTTCACAATCAGTAAATTTCTTGCTCAAATAATAAGTGACATGATCTTGCTTCCCTGTTTCATCTCGCTGGCCGAGTACACAACCCATTGAATCTTCTAAAACAATCAAATACATAATCAAAGGTCGTCCTTCAACCGGCGGTATCAGGATAGGGGGTTCAAGCAAATACTCTCTGATACTATCAAAAGCCTTTTGACAATCTTCAGTCCAAACATACCCTTGTTCTTTCCTCAGGAGCTTGAATATAGGTTTGCACGTAGCGGTCATGTTGGATATAAACCTGGAGATGTAGTTCAAACGTCCCAAGAATCCTCTAACTTGTTTCTCGGTGGCGGGAGCTGGCATTTCCCGGATAGCTTTCACTTTGTCAGGGTCCACTTCAATCCCTTTTTGACTGACAATAAAACCCAATAGTTTCCCTGATCGCACTCTAAATGTGCATTTGTTGGGGTTCAGACGGAGCTTGTATTCCCTCAAACGACCAAATAGCTTAGCCAGATGTTTAACATGATCACCTTCGGTCTTTGACTTAGCTATCATATCATCCACATACACCTCGATCTCTTTGTGCATCATATCATAGAACAAAGTGGTCATAGCTCTCTAATATGTTGCCCCTGCATTCTTTAATCCAAACGACATAACTTTGTAACAAAAGGTGCCCTAGGGCGTGATGAAAGACGTTTTCTCTCTGTCCTCGGGAGCCATTCTAATCTGGTTGTAACCTGAAAAACCATCCATGAAGGAGAAAACCTCATATCTTGCAGTACTGTCTACCAAGATGTCAATGTGAGGTAATGGAAAATCATCTTTCGGACTGGCTTTATTCAAATCCCTGTAGTCTACACACATGCGAACCTTACCATCCTTCTTCGGAACGGGTACAATGTTAGCTAACCATAGCGGATATTCGGCAGTGACAAGGAAACCTGCATCAATCTGCTTTTGTACCTCTTCCTTAATCTTTAGAGCCATGTCAGGTCGAGTTCTTCTGAGCTTCTGTTTTACTGGCGGGCACTCTGGCTTTAACGGTAAATGATGTTCGACTATAGCTGTGTCCAATCCGGGCATGTCTTGATATGACCAAGCAAACACATCGACAAACTCTCCAAGCAAATCGATCAGCTGCTTCTTCACATCGAGTTTAAGCAGAGCTCCAATTTTCACTTCTCTACAGATTTCTTCTGATCCCAAGTTGATTACTTCCACCGGCTCTTGATGAGGTTGGATAGCTTTCTCTTCCTTCTCAAGCAGTCTGGAAATTTCTTCTGGGATATCATCTTCTTCATCCTCAGCTTCATACACAGGAAACTCAAAATTCGGAGAAGGTAGTGGATCATTATTCCCAGGATGTAATTTATGTAGCAATCTGCGCAAGTGATGTGATTTTCAATAAGTTTTTGTAAAGTGGAAAGTGTGTGTATGCGAGATGCTACTTGTAATACCCCAAATTTTACCCTTACATTTAGTCAATCATTTCACACAGCATCTCGTCTGTGCATCTGCTAACCACTATCAAGTCATGGAGGTATTTGTTTGCAGGATTGGTTCCAGGGGTATTTTGGTCATTTTATGTGGATTCCGCTAATTCTTTGAAAGCGGACTGTTACTAAGCTTTGAGACACTCGAGACACTATTTCTGAGGCATTTATCTACCACCGGGTTTGACTACATCAAGGCGCCAATTCCATGTGTTCGGTATCGGAAATTGTCGGGCACAACTGGATTTAAGATCCATTTCATCGCGCATGGTTTATTTCCAGAGCACTTCCGTTTCTGTTAATAAGGCACAGTTTAATTGGGTATTATTGGATTGTTGCTCACAGTATTTGGTCAGTGGAATTCAATTACGGGCAAGGTTATCATTGATACTGAATCTGTTGTGGTCACGGCGCACATCCGTGTTTGGTTATAAAATTGTTGGTTAGCATTTAAGTTGGAATGCAAGGGAATTTAATCAAGTGATGAGATTAGGACTACAAATGCGACACGTGCATGAACAAGAATATCATTCGCGAATAGTTATGATTTATGACTAGAATAATGAATTTAAATATTTGTGGATTTATTCACAAATGTTTGCAATTTATAACTAGAAGTAAATATAAACAGGTTCAAAGTTGAATGATCATGGATAAATGGAAACCTTTGGGATTTTTTATTTCATAAGAATGTCGAATCATTTTACATTTGATTTGCTGTAAGGTTACAATTACAGATATTACATCTATCATAAAAATCCTAAGTCCTAAACATCCATTGGTGTCTTCATGATGATCATCTACTGGGCATTACCTCATGCTTCTCCGATCAACCTGCACGTCAAAGAGAAACAAAACAGAACAAACAAAATAGAAAAAATGTTAGAGTTTGTTTGACACTCTCAGAACAGCGTCATCATCGAGTGCCGGGAGTGGCACAACCGAAGCTGCGTCCTACCCCCGTTACCGATCCGAGTCGTTGGCGTCAGATCAGATAATGTCTGTTCTTATCATGCGGGACATCCGAGAGATAGAAGTGATAAAAGAAGCGGGATTGATTCGCTCTTGCCGCAATTGGATTTCCAAAACTGATACAAAGGAAAATTTGGACTCAGACCCGGATGCCGGCAGGTCTGAGTCGTTTTGTTTTCGAAATTTCCAACACCTGAAAATCCACAACAGCATCAGTACCAGGTTCAGAATTCAGAATTCAAAGCAAGACAGTTCATAAGCTGCCTAAACAAAACAGCCATAGGTAAGTGGAAATTCCAAATGAAATGCAAACCAAACTGCATCATAACAGCACTCGTAACAGCACCATCAAAATCACAACAGCAGCTGAACCAAATGCAAACTCAGCTCACAAATCATCATGGAAGCAGCAACAAGCAATATTCATGGAAAAGTACAATTTTGATGTAGTGAATGAGGTATCTCTACCAGGACGATACGAATGGGTCTCTGTACAAGCTTTCACAAGCCATTTGATTTCAAGCAGAGCTATTAAACTTTAATTTAGCAGAGCTAGCAATTTTCACTAACTATTAAGATCGCTTGAGATCTTGTTCTACACATCTGGATAACCAAATACACAACAAAACCATATCAGAAATAGTGAAAAGGGTTCAGAACAAACATATCAGTTCAGAAGTGAAACAAGTTCACAAAACTATATCAGTTCATAAGCCCAAAAACCATGACTATCAAAAGCAACTGTCGAAGGCTCAGAACATTGTCATCATCGCCGTATACCCCTTCTCGGCATCGTTTGACTCGACCAAAGCCGTAGTACCAGCCCTCTCTGAAAGAAGAAGAGGAAAAGCTAATCCAAACTGCATCAGGAAAAGAATCCATATCAGCAAAACAAACCAATATCCAGATTGTATTAGGAAAAGAGATCAAAGAATCCATATCAGCTGGAAATCAAATCTTATCAGAAAAATGAAAACAGAATCCGTATCAGAATGAATCCAGTCAGCATCTGGAAAGCAAATCAAATCCATGACATAACCAATATCAGATATCATAAATCATAACCGTATCCATGGACATCCAATATTGAATTCGTATCCATCCTGAAGGTGCAAGGCAAACTATATCAGAACGATAACAGAAAGCGATTTTGATATTGATATCAATTCCAAATCAGGGAAGATTAAATTGGTATCAAGTGAATCAAAACGAGTCAAAGCACCAAGTTCATAAATCACAGCAGCAAATCGTATCAGAAACAAATCACGAGCCCAGAATCATATCAAAAAAAAATCCCAATCAAATCTTAAAAAAGGAAATAAGATTCAATCAGATCGAAAAATCAAGAGTAACGTAAATCCAACACAAATCCAAGGCCCAAAAAGAGAAGTTATAAAAGGGACGATCTCACCTGTGAAAAACCCTAGACGGAGAATACGAGTAGCCGCGAGAGAGAAAAGGGGACGGACAAATCAAAGAACACAAAACCCTAACGGGCTAGCGACTGCGAGATCGAAAGAGGAAGAGTTTTCGCCCAAAGCCGTCGCAAACAACCGTCGATCAAGCTCAACGAAAGAGGTTCGCCGGCGCCGTTCATTCAACGACGGGCAAATACCTCGGAGGCTCAGCAACATCATTGCCTCCGTTCGTCACCAATTGCGAACGAAGAATGTAAGCCAGGAACATAATACCGTCATGTTTAACAGTTGTTCAGTTTGATTTCAGGTTTTTTCAACACGAGGATCACAGCGAGAAAGATGGCGAGGAAGATGAAGGAACAAATGCGCCGCGAAGGGGACATTAGGGTTCTGAAACCCTAAACTTGCATGTTGTTTCTTATTACTCACCAACCGGGTTGGGTCCGGAGGTGATGACCGACCCAACCCTTTTATTTTTTTTACTTTTTTTTCTTTTTTATAATTAATTAATTAAATTATTAAACTTTTTTTTTTAAAAAACTAATATTTAGGTTTTTTTATAAAATAATAATTTAAAAACATTTTTAAAAGATTAAAATTAAAACATTTTTAAAAGATTAAAATTAAAACAATTTTTTTAATAATTAGAATCAAATTTTTTTTTTTACTAAAACTAAGACCCTTTTTTTTAAACCAAGAGAAAATATTTTTTAAAATTAAAATCTTCCCTTTTTTTTTATTTATTTATTATCAAGTTAAACAATTAAGCTTAGATTCATAAAATAAAAAACCACAAAAAATGTCCCATAGCTTCATGCTTCTGTTTTCATAATCTTGTTTACTAACCTAGTTTGTTCACTGTGCAGCTTACCATGTTGCTTCTTTATGTTTGCGTTCTTAAAATTGAATTGTATCATATTATTGTAACTGTTCCTCCTCTGTAACCTTGCGAATCTTAACAATCGCATTTACGTTTCTGCATTTAAAATTCTGCTGATGTACGATTTCAATTATCTCACACATTCATCAATTATTCTGTCACATTACACACATCCGAAGGTTAGGTCTAGCTTTTGGTCGCCGCGCCAATAGTCCTCAACTTCAAACCCTTACAACCTCACAAACCCTAATTTTCACAAATGCCTCGCCACAGGCAAAATTATAATTTCACCCCTATCATTGGGTCAAAGAGCCGCCGCGCTCATTTTGGGGTTTCCCGCCGCGGAATCCCTAACCTAATTTAACCCTAATTACAACTTAACAATTCAATGTAGAGATTTGGAGTTTCTACACTCCACGTAAGCGTGTCCTTAAGATGCGTTTATTCCCCTTGAGACCTTGACCGCAGTCAAGAAGTCTCTAACCTCCCTTTTGAGGGGAACTACGATTACTCTGATTCCATTCCCGTAAGGATACGTAGGCACAAGATGCGATGTCTTGCCGAGTAAACTTAGAATTAACCCCTTAGGTCTCTTTTCTCACTTGTAATCCCTTTGTACATATACCTTAAGCAAATAAATAAAGCAAAATAGTAAACATTTGAACAAAAGGTTCCTGTAGAGTACTACAGAAGTTTAGGGTGCTAATACCTTCCCTAAATTTAACCAACCCCCGAACCCTAGATCTTTCCCCGCATTGTGTTTACGATGCAAAATAGGTTTTCCCTCTTTTGACCTTTTCCTTCGGATAAATCAAAGAGCGGTTGTGAATTGAATTGCGATTCAAACTCATTAATAGTTTGTGATCCTATTTCCACCGCAACAGAAAATGGCGACTTCACTGGGGACTCTTAATTTTTGAGGGTTATCCCTAATTTGTTCGTATATATTGCTACTTGTTTCATTATTTTGCATGTATATATTGGTGCTCTGGTTTGGGACTGTTCCTTGTGTTGTGAGATAAGTCCTACGCCCGGACTAGTGACATTATTATAGGATGGGGATATATTCGATGAGGCTTATAGGGAGTGAATCCCGACCAAGCTGATTCGAGAATCACCGCTCAGTTGAGACCCTTTCGAAAATGGTTCGGTTGAACGAGTAGTCATTGAAAACTTTTTCCATGGTCGATCGGAGTCTGTGATATTGAGGACCGTAGTACCTTAACACCACTTTGGCCTTATTTAGGGCGTAGTGCGGGAGCTATGTGGGAGTAATCCTACAATGGTTGCTACGCGATACTACACTCAAAAGAGGTTCTCTTGAGAATATTATTAACCCCTGAGTCAGTCGGAAGGTTGATAATATCCGAAAGATGGGCTGATGACTTTGGGCACTTTTTAGAACCTTGTTCTGCAGGTACAACTAACCTATAGTACACTCCTTCTGGGGATGGGTAGACCCTAACTCCACTCATGACTTTTAACCTAGGGTTTTGTGTATTCATGTGCATGGCATCCATAAAGCATCCCATTGCATTGTATTTCATGGAATTCAAACATCATTTACATTGCGGGATAAAATAAAAATGAAAAAGCAAGGAAAAGTTTTTGGTACCCCACGACATTCGTAAATGTTTGAATTCCATGAAATTTTCATTTGCATTTGCATCATAGCATCATATACTTTCTTGCATTGCATGTGTCTTCCGTTTTCTCATGTTCGATTCTCTCGCCTTCCAGTTTCGTCACCCTGAGTTCTCGGCACCAGTACAACACCAGAGCTCAAACTCGGAAGAGAATGGAGGATCAGACAAAAGAGATTGATCTCCTTAGCAATGAACTTGAAGACCTGCGAGGGGGTATGGGGCGTATGATGGAATTGTTACATGTCATGAATGCTAAGATGGATACCCAGCCCACTGTTGTTTCAGAGATTACCGGCGCTACCGTGGACCCTCCACCAAATGTGACCGTAGCAAGGGACCCACCTTATGGTCTTGCTCCAGGTTTTGTGCCTCCTCAAGCCACTGTTCCGATTAATCAGCCTGTTCAGCAAGCCGTGCCCTTACTTTCCGAAGTTTCTAGGGGGGCTCCTATCTTTGCACCACCTGTTGTACACACCCGTGTGCAACCGTATTTCAATGAGACCGTCTTTGATAACCTTGATGAGAATGTTGAAGGTTATGAGAAACATGACAAGCTTCGTGAGGAAGTAGACACTATCGTCCAGAGATTGAGAAAGGTAGAAGGTGATCAAATTTTCGGGGCTGCTGTAAGGGACGTCTGTTTGGTCTCAGGTTTGGTTATTCCCCCGAAGTTCAAAACTCCAAACTTCGATCGTTATGAAGGTGCCACTTGTCCTAAGAGTCATCTGATCATGTACTATCGCAAAATGGCTGCCCATGTTGAAAATGATAAATTGATGATTCATTGCTTCCAAGACAGTTTGAAGGGTGCTTCTTCCAAGTGGTACTTAACTTTGGACCAGTCTCGCATTAAGAGTTTCCAAGATTTATCTGACGCTTTCATCAAACATTACAAGTACAATATGGATCTGGCTCCTGACAGAAGACAGTTGTTGAGTATGTCACAAAAGAGTTCTGAGTCATTCAAAGAGTACGCTCAAAGGTGGAGAGAGATTGCTTCGCAAGTAGAACCTCCTTTGACCGAGAAAGAGTTAGCTGATTGGTTTGTCGACACAGTTCATCCAGAATTTTACGAAAGAATGGTGGGTAGTGTGACTTCGAATTTCTCTGACATCGTTGCTGTGGGTGTCAAGATTGAATTAGGTATGAAAAGCGGTAAAATGACAAATACTCATGGTGCTTCAAAGGATCAGCCGAAGAAACCTCCGTATATCCTCTGGTAGACGAAGAGACCAATTTTATCAATATCCGCAAGGTTATGCTCAACCTCAAGGGTACCCAATCCAGTACGCTCAACAACCCTATGTGGCAGTTGTTGCACCTTCTTTCAATCAACAGGTTCCTATGTATCAACCTATGAAACAACCTCCTGTTTATCCGCCTCCTGTCAACTACCAACAGGCGCCCAACGCTCCTGCTCCTCAACAGCCAAGGAATCCAGCCCCTCGCCAGAATGTTCCGAACAAGAGAACGTATAAACCTTGTCCGCCGATTCCGATGACTTTCACCGAGCTGTATCCCTCATTAGTCAAGCAAGGTCTAATTACCACTCGAGCTTTGGGTCCGCCTCTTAATCCTCTACCCGCCAATTACAACGCCGCTGCTCATTGTTTATTTCATGAGGGTGCGCCTGGTCACGATCTGGAGAACTGTTATGCTCTCAAAAATCTTGTCAGGGATTTATTGGAAAGGAAGATTTTGTCATTTGAAGATCCTCAACCGAATGTTAAGAAGAACCCTTTTCCTAACCATGAGAGTGTCAATGCCATTAGTGCCGATTCTGAGGAAGGTTATGTCCTTGATGTTGCACAGATTAAGACTCCTCTCAAGATATTCCATTCGAAACTGTTTGAAGCTGGTCTAGTAGATACTTCCCACGTTGCATGCGTAAGTTATGAAGCCAGTGTTAAGGGTTGTGTGTTGGTTCAGAATGATGTTCAGAGGTTGATTGACGAGGGTGTTTTACAAGTGACAAGCCAAGCCAAAAAGGATGAAGTCGCTGTGGTTGAGCCTGTCTTCCATCAGCCTGAATCAAAAGGTAAGGTACCAGTGTTTAATCTGTCAGGGGCAGGTTCTGCCGATCCCGTGTTCGATATACCGAAGTCGTCTATCCCTGAGGTGAATCAGCCTAAGCCTATAGTTATTCGAAGACCAAGTCCGTTTCCTTTCAGTGATCCTAAAGCTGTGCCTTGGAAATATGACATGACGATGATTGACAAGGAGTCTGGGAAGATTATTCCAAATGAAGAGGTTAAGGACACTGTGACCAATATCGCGGAGGCAAGCAGGATGACTCGTAGTGGCCGTGTATATACTCCCCATATCAATGAGGTTCCATCCAAGGAAACCACTAATATCCCAGTGCCTGCCAAAGACAAAGGTAAGGGAGCTGTTACGAATGATGAAGATGCTGAGTTTTTGAGGATCATCAAGAAAAGTGACTATAAAGTTATCGATCAACTTCATCAGACTCCTTCCAAGATTTCGATTTTATCTCTGTTGATGAGTTCACCCGCTCATAGGATGGCCTTGCAGAAAGTTTTGAATCAAGCCCATGTGGATCAAGATATCAGCACCAGTCGGTTTGATAGTGTGATTGCCAATTTGACCGCATGCAACACCCTTAGTTTCAGCAACGAAGAGTTACCAAAGGAGGGTCCGAATCATAATTGTGCTTTACATATATCAGTAAAATGTCAGGAGGACAATTTAGCAAGAGTGCTAGTGGACACCGGCTCTTCTCTGAATGTTCTACCCAAGAGGGTTCTTGATAAGTTGGTTTTCAAAGAGACTGTGTTGAAACCTACTCCATTGATCGTCAAGGCTTTCGATGGTTCTCGCCGGTCGGTAATGGGGGAGGTTGAGCTTCCTATCCTGATTGGTCCGCAAGTTTTTACTATCACATTTCAAGTCATGGACATTAATCCCAATTACAGCTGCTTACTCGGAAGGCCGTGGATTCATGCCGCTGGGGCAGTAACCTCAACGTTACATCAAAAGATGAAGTTCGTGATCGATGAAAAGTTGGTTGTTATACACGGTGAGGAGGATCTGATGGTCAGTAACCTGTCTTCTTTCCGTTACATCGAGGCCGATGAGAATGCTTTGGAAATCTCCTTTCAAGCACTCGAGATCGCCAATGCTGTTCTGTTAGAAGTCGAAGAGACAGTGGGCCAGGGTAATCCATCTTTTGCATCTCTGAAGAGTACCAAATCAACAATTGACAGGGGTATTCCGGAAGGTTGGGGAGAGGTAATTGATGTCAAGACCAAGACTGATCGCTTTGGGTTGGGTTACAAACCAACTCAGAATGGAGCTGCCACAACTGTCGAAGGGCGCCCGAAGGTTATCCAAGAGGTATTTGTCAGCGGAGGTTTCCAAGTCAATGCCGTCAGTGACTATGAGGAAAATGAAGATTTGAGCAACCTGGTGTTTAATGGTGATGCAGCTTTGAACAACTGGGAGGCCGTAGAGATCCCTGTTATTTTTCCATTGTCAAAGTAATTTTTTAGCGTTTTCACTTATGTTTTCAAATAAAAAGTCCGTAGCTCCGCCCAAGGCTGTAGGGTCGTTTTTATTGGGCCACCTTTCATTTTTAAAAGGATATTAATAAAGGCATTTTGTTCAATTCCACTTTGGTTCATTTGCGTTTTTCGTTTTCACCTTTAAAAAGTGAAGTTGGCAACCTTTTTTTCAAAAATAAAACAAAAATAGCATTTCATTTCTTATCATACATACCTTTGAGCATTTTAATTAAGTAAGCCTTCCATCATGCAGAGACATCGTAAACCTTGTTGGATCCAATGACTTTATTGACACTCCTAACTGGGATGCACCCATCAATCAAGCTGAAGACGAGGGTGAAGAAGATTTTGAAGTACCCGCTGAACTAACAAGATTGATTGAGTACGAGTACACAGAGCTTCAACCGCATAAAGAACAGGTGGACTTAATTAATCTTAGTACAGATGAGAACAAGAAAGAGGTCAAGATTGGTGCAATGCTTGGGACAGAGGTTAAGCAGAGGCTGATTGAGTTGTTAAAAGAATATATTGATGTGTTTGCGTGGTCGTATCAAGATATGCCTGGCCTAGACACGGATATTGTTGTTCACAAGTTGCCACTAAAGCCAGATTGTCCACCTATCAAACAAAAGCTTCGAAGAACGAGACCCGACATGGCTTTGAAAATTCGAGATGAGGTTAAAAACAATTAGATGCAGGTTTCTTGGCAGTTGCAAAATATCCAGATTGGGTTGCCAACATTGTGCCAGTACCCAAGAAAGATGGTAAAGTTAGGATGTGTGTGGATTACAGGGATCTGAACAAAGCAAGTCCGAAAGATGACTTCCCCCTGCCACATATTGATACACTTGTAGACAATACAGCCAGTTTTGCGTTGTTCTCATTTATGGATGGTTTCTCTGGCTATAATCAGATCAAAATGGATCTCGATGATCGAGAGAAGACTACTTTCATTACTCCTTGGGGAACCTTCTGCTACAAAGTCATGCCCTTCGGTTTAAAGAACGCAGGGGCAACTTACCAACGCGCTATGACCACTCTTTTTCATGATATGATGCACAAGGAGATCGAGGTGTATGTGGACGATATGATAGCCAAATCTCAGAGTGAGGAGGAACATCTAGACCATTTGGTGAAGTTGTTTGAACGACTCAGGAAATATCAGTTGAAGTTGAATCCCGCTAAATGTACCTTCGGTGTCAGATCTGGAAAATTGCTTGGTTTTATTGTTAGTCAACGAGGGATTGAGGTAGATCCTGACAAAGTTCGAGCCATTCAAGATATGCCAGCTCCGCAAACCGAGACGCAAGTTAGAGGTTTTCTTGGGCGTTTGAACTATATTTCCAGGTTTATCTCTAACATGACCGCTACTTGTGAGCCGATATTCAAATTGCTTTGTAAGGGGCAGACGGTTGAGTGGAACCCTGATTGTCAGAAAGCGTTTGAGAAAATTAAGAATTATTTGCAAGATCCTCCTATTCTGATTCCTCCCGTACCTGGAAGACCGTTGTTTATGTACCTTACTGTTCTTGAGAAGTCTATGGGTTGTGTGCTTGGGCAACATGATGAGACTGGAAGAAAGGAACATGCGATTTATTATCTGAGCAAAAAGTTTACCGATTGTGAAAACAGATACTCACCATTGGAGAAAACTTGTTGTGCGTTGGCATGGGCCGCTAGGCGCCTTCGACAATATATGGTCTGTCATACCACATTGTTGATTTCTAAAATGGATCCGATCAAGTATATTCTCGAAAAACCTGCTCAAACCGGGAGGCTAGCCCGTTGGCACATGTTGTTATCCGAATATGACATTCAGTATGTACCCCAGAAGGCAATTAAGGGTAGTATTTTATCAGATTATCTTGCAGATCAGCCAGTTAAAGATTATGAACCTCTTAAGTTTGACTTTCCTGATGAGGATATTTTGTTGATCAAGAGAGATTGTGAAGAGCCAGATCCGAGCGAAGGTCCAGAACCATGTCTTTGGTGGAGGATGATGTTTGATGGTTCCTCGAATTTCAATGGGCATGGTATAGGCGCCGTTTTGATGAACCCAAAGGGCGGATTCACTCCATTTACAGCCAGGTTGGACTTTGAGTGTACTAATAACGTCGCAGAGTATGAAGCGTGTATTCTTGGCCTCGAAGCAGCAGTTCACCTCCGAATCAAACTCCTTAAAGTAAGTGGTGACTTGATCACACTAAAATTCACCGTATTTCTGACTCCGATTTCGCATGCATTCTTAGCTTTTATTGTTGTTTTGCTTTGTTATTGCTTTGTTTTCTTATGTTTTCAGGTTTTTATAATAATCGGAGCTTGAATCGGGAAAAGGAGCGAAAAAGGAGTGAAAACGGGCGAAAACCTAGAAATTCAGCATTTTGCACTTGCGGCACCCACTGTGGCGGGCGCCATAGGGTTAGCCATGACGTGGCCACGTCTCAAGACCACTCCTCAACCTCCAAGACCCACGATCCCCACTCCATCATCCCCTGTAGGGACCGTGGCGGGCGCCATAGGCCTGTGGCGGGCGCCACAAGGCAAAAATCCACAACCTCCACTTTTTAGTGGAGGGGCGTCCCGGTCATTTCGCGCTTTCAGTTTCTCCTATAAATAGGACCTTAGATTTTCGTTTTTCTTCATCCAGAATTAGAATTCTCTAGGCATATATCAGTTATAAAGCAGTTGCCATTCCACATCGGGGTGCCTCTGCAATCGAGTGATCGAGTCTGTAATCTGTCTGTGGTTCGAGTTTTGGAGCACTCTGGAGGAAGTTAATCCTGCCGCCATTTTAATTCCAGTTAGTATTTTATTTTTCCGCATTGCTTTACTTTTATTTATTTTCTCGCACATTTACGTTGTTTACTTCCCGCACTCGCACATTTACGTTGTTTACTTCCCGCACTCGCACATTTACGTTGTTTACTTCCCGCACTCGCTTTAAATTACTCATATGAAAAACTATAAAGAGAATATTTACTTTATCATGTCTAACTAATCCCATAAAGGTTAGAATGTAAGGATCGTAATTAAACCAGTAATCAGTATAATTGTTCGTGGAAACACCTAAGGGCTATTTTATCTTTCAATTCAAGTAATTGTTTTTAACTATTTCAAAAACAGCCAAAAGCGCTTTGTATAGTTCATTAGGAGTTTTTAGATTAAAAAGAAAAGAGATTTTAAAACGATTTTCGGACGCGTTATGAGATTTAGAGTCTGGTTCATAGAACCTCTTTTTGCTAAGAAGTCCAGGTTAAAATACTTTTCAACTTAGTTAAGAAACTATATTTCTTAAAAATAGGTTTACTACTCTAACGCAGTACGCACCTTCTTATCCGTGACAATAGGAGGGGTTGATTAGAGAGTACAACTCGGTTCTGAATACGCGAAAGCGACAGTTCCTGTTAAATTAGTTCTTTTCAAAGGAGAAAACATTGCCCATAAGTAGTTCCATTAACAAGTACTGGATTATCATTGATTACGTGAATTACATTCGAGCCTGTCTTTTATTTATTATTTAAAATTATAATTTTATTTACCATTGCACCCTTACTAAAACCCTTAAAAATAGTTGCCTTAGATAAACACCATAACAACAGGTACGATAGATTGACACTTGGTCTCTGTGGATTCGATAATCTTTTATATTACTTTGACGTGATTCGTACACTTGCGAAAAACACGCATCAAGTTTTTGGCGCCGTTGCCGGGGACCAATATCGTCAAATTTCATTACCCTGTAGTTATACCGTTTAGACTAAGGTTGTTACCCACCGGTCAATGCGAAAGACTCGCAGTGCCGGAAGTTTAGTAGACCCTCTAGCTGAACCTGAACGTTACGCTCGCGCACGTTTATTTTTCCATAGGAATAGGAGAGCTATGGCCGAAGATCAAAATCGAAGACCTCTTAAGGACTTCGCCCAACCATCAAACGAGGAACCTAGTTCCAGTATAGTAAACCCCGCTATCCCAGCCAATAATTTTGAACTTAAGCCATCCCTGCTGCAATTAGTGCAACAGAGACAATTCGCAGGTCTCGCTACTGATAACCCAAACCAACATTTAAAAAACTTTCTTCAATTAGCAGACACCTTTAAAACCAATGGAGCTTCTCCTGAGGCAATACGCTTAAGATTATTTCCCTTTTCCCTCAGAGATAAAGCTCTATCATGGTTAGATTCCCTTCCACCCAATTCAATAACAACTTGGGATGACCTTAGAAAAGTTTTCCTTGCTAGATATTTTCCCCCAAGTAAGACCGCTCTTCTTCGAAACCTAATAACTAGATTTACCCAACACCAAGGAGAGTCGTTGTTCGAAGCCTGGGAGAGATATAAAGAACTATTAAGAGCATGCCCACACCATGGCCTAGAGAATTGGCTAATCATCCAAACCTTCTATAATGGACTTCTTTATAACACTAAAATGACCATCGACGCTGTCGCTGGTGGCGCACTGATGAACAAACCTTACCCTGAAGCTAGTGCCCTTATCGAGGATATGGCCCAAAACCATCAATCATGGGGAGTAGAACGAGCGACAGTGGAAAAGAAGGAAGCCCAAGGAGGAATACATGAGCTAAGCTCTATAGACATGATGCAGGCTAAAATGGACGCGTTGGCCCTTAGAGTCGAACATATGTGTACAACTCCGAATACTGTTGCCGCAGTTTCGCCGAATTGTGAGATATGTGGAACGCAAGGACACCAATCTGCCGAATGCAATCTGTTGAATGAAACCAACACTGAGCAAGTGAACTATACCCAAGGGAACCCATTTTCAAACACATATAACCCTGGATGGAGGAATCACCCAAACTTCTCCTACAAAAATAATAACCCTATCCAAAATACCGCACCTCTGAGACAACAAGGTTACCAAGCCCCTAGAACAAATCAACCTATGCAACCTATACCACCTAGCCCGAGCTTTGAGGAAGTTGTAAAAGATTTTATCGTTGCTCAAAAACAACAAAACAAAGAGTTCATGAACCATAACGTCCATGTTAACGAACTAATTACCAAGTTAGGAACCAAGGTTGATCAAATTATTACTCATAATAAGATGCTTGAAACCCAGATCTCTCAGGTAGCGTTAAACCAAGCCCCACAGACTACACCTGGAGGACAGTTCCCTGGACAACCTCAACAAAACCCGAAAGGGCAAGCCAATGCCATTACTCTACGAAGTGGAACCGCTTATAAGGAACCTTTAAACCCTAGATTAAGTGAGCCCGAAACTTCTGAGAGGAATGAGGAAAAGGAACCAGAGAAGCCTGAAACCCCGAAAAGTCAAGAAAAAGGAGAAGAACCTAAAAATAAAACCTATGTACCGCCACCGCCATACAAACCACCGATACCTTACCCTCAAAGATTAAAGAAAACCCAAATCGATAATCAATATCAAAAATTCGTTAAGGTTATAGAAAAACTTCACGTAGAAATCCCCTTTACAGAAGCCATCACCCAAATACCTTCTTATGCTAAGTTTCTCAAAGACATACTTACAAATAAACGTAGACTCGAAGATCCGAAACCCGTGGAATGTAATTCTATTTCCGAAAATAGGTTAGCAAAGAAAGATAAAGATCCCGGAAATTTTTCCATTCCTTGTGTTTTGGGGAATCATGTCATCGAAAAAGCTTTTCTAGACTTAGGAGCTAGTGTGAGCTTAATGCCTTTAGCAGTTTGTGAGAGATTAAACTTAGGAGAATTACAACCTACTAAGATGTCACTTCAATTAGCCGATAGATCCGTTAAATACCCTATAGGCATACTTGAAGACGTCCCTGTTAGGATAGGTCAGCTGTTTATACCTACTGATTTTGTTGTCATGGACATTAAAGAAGATGACGACATACCAATCCTCCTAGGTAGACCGTTCTTATCGACTGCTGGAGCCGTAATAGATGTTAAAAAGGGAAAACTAACTTTTGAGGTAGGTGGCCAGAAGATAGAATTTATATTGTCAAAATTTCTTATGGCACCTGTGATAGGAGATTCTTGTTATGCCTTAGATATCATCGAAGAATGTATTAGGGAATTAGAACAAGAAGAAGAAACTGAATCTATAAAATTGCCATCAACCCTTATTTTGGAAGATGACAATTATAAAACACCCTACATTGATGATAACCTTCACGAATGTTTATCTCTTACCCCAGATCCTATGCCTTGCCCTATAAAACCGACCGTAAAACTTAAGGAACTGCCTAAAAACCTGAGATATGAATTTCTTGATGAAGATATGAACCGTCCTGTTATAGTCAGTGCTACCTTAAACCAAGAAGAAACCGATCAATTATTAGAAGTTTTACGTAGGTACCCCTCAGCCTTAGGATATAAGATCTCTGATCTAAAAGGAATAAGCCCATCCGTATGCATGCATCGGATTTTGCTTGAAGAAGATTCAAAACCTTCTAGAGAACACCAACGTAGAATAAATCCTATAATGAGTACTGTAGTTAAGACTGAAGTTCTTAAGTTACTAGAGGCAGGTATAATATATCAGATCTCGGACAGTAAATGGGTGAGTCCTGTGCATGTAGTACCTAAAAAGGGAGGCATCACAGTCGTGCAAAACGAGAAGGGCGAACCTGTAGCAAAAAGAACTGATGGAGGTTGGCGTATGTGCATAGATTATAGAAAATTAAATAAAGCAACTAGGAAGGACCATTTCCCATTACCATTCATAGACCAAATGTTGGAGCGCCTAGCCAGACACTCTTACTTTTGTTATTTAGATGGATATTCAGGATTCTTCCAAATACCTATTCACCCCGAAGATCAAGAAAAAACTACCTTTACATGCCCAGTTGGAACCTTTGCCTATAGAAGAATGCCTTTTGGACTTTGTAATGCTCCTGCAACTTTCCAACGCTGCATGATGTCTATCTTTGCTGATTATTTGGATGGAATCATGGAAGTATTTATGGACGATTTCTCAGTTTGTGGGTCAGATTTCAAAAATTGTCTTGTCAACCTTGAGAAAATCCTGGAGAGATGTGTAGAGGTAAACCTTGTGCTAAATTGGGAAAAATGTCATTTCATGGTCACCGAAGGGATTGTTTTAGGACATATAGTTTCCGAAAAAGGTATAGAGGTAGATAAAGCAAAAATAGAAGTCATAGAGAATCTAAAACCGCCGAAGACTATCAGGGAGATAAGAAGTTTTCTTGGACATGCCGGATTTTACCGACGTTTTATCAAGGATTTCTCCAAAATAACAAAGCCCTTAACTGGTCTTTTAATGAAAGATGCTGAGTTCATCTTCGATGAAAAATGTACTGAAGCATTTAATCTTCTGAAGCAAGCTCTGATTTCAGCACCTATAATGAAACCCCCTGATTGGTCGGAACCGTTTGAGATAATGTGTGACGCCAGTGATTATGCTGTTGGAGCCGTTCTAGGTCAGAGAAAAGATAAGAAGTTACATGTGATCTATTATGCCAGTAGAACCCTAGACGCTGCACAGCTCAACTACGCAACAACCGAAAAAGAGCTCCTAGCTGTAGTTTTTGCAATAGACAAATTTAGATCTTATCTAGTAGGAGCCAAGATTATAGTTTACACCGACCATGCTGCCATTCGTTACTTACTAAGCAAAAAGGATGCCAAGCCTAGGTTACTTCGATGGATTCTATTATTACAAGAGTTTGATTTGGATATCCGTGACAAGAAAGGCACTGATAATGTGGTAGCTGATCACCTATCTAGGCTAGAATACCTGAAACCTGATCCAGTACCCATAAATGACGATTTTGCCTACGATAGACTGATAGCCCAACTAGAAACCATTGAAGATGATAACCCAGACCCTCATGAGCAATTTCATAAATCCTTAGCTATAAGCAATGTACCTTGGTATGCAGATTTTGTTAATTACCTAGCCGCTGACATCATACCCCCTGATCTAAACTACCACCAGAAGAAGAAGTTCTATAGTGATGTGAGAAACTTCTATTGGGACGATCCATTTCTTTTCAAGAGAGGTAAAGATGGCATTTTCCGCCGTTGTGTTCCAGAAGAAGAGGTAAATAATATAATTGAGCATTGTCACTCTGCACCCTATGGTGGACATGCAAGCACATCTAAGACCTACGCCAAGATTCTTCAAGCTGGCCTATTCTGGCCTACTATGTGGCGTGATGTCCATGCTTTCATTGTCAAGTGTGACAGATGCCAACGCACAGGAAATATTTCAAGACGTAATGAAATGCCGTTAAGAAATATCCAAGAAATAGAACTCTTCGACGTGTGGGGTATAGACTTTATGGGACCGTTCCCACCATCTTTTGGAAATCAGTACATATTAGTAGCTGTTGACTACGTGTCTAAATGGATTGAAGCTATCACCGCACCCACAAACGACACCAGAGTAGTCATCAAATTATTCAAGAATTATATATTTCCCAGGTTTGGAACACCCCGTTTAGTCATAAGTGATGGAGGATCACACTTCATATCGAGAATATTTGATAAACTTTTAAGCAAGTATGGAGTTAAGCATAGAGTAGCAACACCACACCACCCACAGACCAATGGACAAGTGGAAGTATCTAATAGGGAGATAAAACAAATCCTCGAGAAGACTGTCTCTATATCTAGAAAAGATTGGTCGCAGAAACTTCAAGAAGCATTATGGGCCTATAGAACCGCTTTCAAAACTCCTATAGGAACAACCCCTTATCAACTGGTCTATGGAAAATCATGTCACTTACCATTTGAGTTGGAGCATAAGGCCTATTGGGCCATCAAAACTTTGAATTTGGATTACTTGACAGCTGGTGAGAAACGTATCCTTGATATCCACAAATTAGAAGAGCTCAGACAATCTGCCTACGAAAATGCCATCATATACAAAGAAAGAACAAAAGCTTGGCATGCCAAAAGAATCATAAGAAGAGACTTCAAAATAGGCGATCCTGTTCTCCTGTTCGATTCTAGGTTACGACTATTTCCAGGTAAACTCCGTTCGAGATGGACTGGCCCTTTCGAAGTATCTAAGATCCTGAGATCCGGTGCTATTGAAATCAAGAACCAAACATGTAAACCGTTCATAGTCAATGGACAGAGGTTGAAGCCCTACGCAGGAGGTGACATTCCAACAACATACACCCGTCATACTCTGAGTGATCCACCATATCCTTCCAATGATGTTTAAATATCGGTCGTCGAGCTAATGACGTTAAACAAGCGCTGCATGGGAGGCAACCCATGGTTTTTCTTATTTTGGTACTTTTTATTTTTACTTTATTTTAATTTGTTATTATGTCAGGACTCACGATTGAATGTTTTATGTGCTTTCAGGACTTGTTTGCTAACCTTGTACAGAATGCAGAACCCTGATGACATGCACGTGGCCTTTAGAGATGATGCACAGAGAGAGCGTTACTATGTTCACATGAGACGCCCTATGGCTCCTACCAGATACCCTGACCATGTCTGCATGGATGCCTTGGGGATAGAGCCAAGCGTCAGATTTTTATGCCATCAACTCCAGTGGGACCAGTTTGACGACAGGAACAACACTTATAGGAACTTGACTCTTGAGTTCCTCAGCTCGTTTCATCATGACCCTTGGGCTGGACCCGATGGACTCGCTGTTTTCAGGTTGTTCGGGATTGACTACTCATTCTCTCACAAAGGGTTTGGTGATTTACTAGGTTTCCAGACTACTCCTGATGCTATTCCAGAGACTCCGATGGGGTATTTTATGAGCAGAGAAGTGGAAAAGTTTTGGACTAAAATATCAGGCGGAGGGAGCCAAGATCCTTCTACCCAGTTTTCTCAGGTAATCCACAACCCTGCATTGAGGTACTTCCAGATGATTCTAGCACATTCTTTCCTAGGTTTTCCAGATACAGAGACACTGCTAAGTGAAGAGGAGATTTTCCTACTGTTTTGTGCGACTCAGTCTCGCCCTGTTGCTTGTGGCAACTTTCTACTGAAGGGCCTTGCTAGTGTTGCCAGATCATCAGTAGGAATCATCCATGTCGGTGGGATTGTTACACAGATTGCTACTGCATTGGGTTTGTCTCGCAAGCTATTGCACCTCAGGACCTTCTGCCGCTACACCACCCTGGATATTGATTTTTGTCTTGATAGAGGACTGATGAGGAGGGCTTCTTTTGAGCCCAACATGTTTAGATTGCTGATCGACGGTGAAGCGATACACTACTTTACATTACCAGATCCGCTGATGACCAGTGTCCATGATCCTGCCAATTGGAGTTATGCTCTAGAGGGTTATGGAGAGACTGTCGAAGAGCCGAAATCGCCTCCCGCCGCTGAGTACACTCCTACACCTCTTACTCCCCGAATCACTGTTATGTCTAACAATATGTCTCTGCAGCCACCCGACCTACAAACACAGATTTATGAGCTCCGCAAGGAGACTGCCCTGCTCAAGCAGGAAGTGGCAGACTTAGAGTTACAGATGCAGGTTTCTGATCTCACTCATGCCTCAGAGACCGATGCTCTACATCAGGCGATCGACGAGCTTCGGAGGGAGATAGCTGAGATTCGTGGATCAAGCCAGGATAAGAAACCTACCACATGACTCATTCCACCCTGACAGCACTACCCTAGTATTTAACTTCGTTTTATTTATCGCATTTCCAGACATATTTTACTTTATTGCAGCTTTTATATTTTCATGCACTTTGAATTCCTTATATATATATACATATTATGCACTAATTTTTATTTTTCTTTTTTTTTTTTTGATTTTTAATTATTTTATTTTTGTCGTGCAAAGAAAAAAAAATATAAGACAAAAATATGCAAGCCAATACCTTGAAAAGAAGAAGAAAACGCTATTCAGACCCCCCGGAAGACCAAGGTGCAAGGAAGGCCCAAAAGGAGGATCCAAAACCACAAGCCCAGGAAATGGCCTTGTGGCGGGCGCCATAGGCCCTGTGGCGGGCGCCACACCGTGTCATCACCAAATACGGGATTCAATCCCCATTTCCACCATTTTCATCCCTTTCTTCACCAAAAACCCATTTTTCCAACCTTCCAAATCCTCCTTGAACCCCATTAAAGCTCCCCCATTTCCAAAATACCCTCCATCCACATAACATATCCAACATCCATTTCCATTTTCATCCATCAAAAACCAAAAAAATCAAAACTTTATCATTCCCCTCATAAACCACTTTTCTACTATTTTCTCCACCTAAGGAGCTTTTCAACAATGGAGTTCAACGGATTTATTCTTCGTGATGGAAGACCGGGCGAAAGGCAACGGAAAATTATTCAGAGGCTTCAAAGTCGAGAAATCCTCTCGACTAGGTACGTCGACGATAACTGTCTGTATGCTTTGGGTATTTATCATAGTGTTTTTAATTTATTAGAATTTCTAGGCTTGCATAATATTTTCATTAATCAGGAACCTACCTATGAGAGGCTGACAATTGAGTTTTTGAGTTCTTTGATATACACTGTCAGTCCTGACACTGCTAGCACTGTCGGTACTGTTATTTTTAGATTATTTGGAATTGAATATGAATTCAGTACCAATGAGCTAGCAGATTTGTTAGGAATCCCTCATAGGGAAGGTTCGATTTGTGAGGCACCTTTGGATGCTGAATGGTCGGCCGAGGTATTTACCTTCTGGCTAAGGCTTTCAAGTACTTCAATTAATTCTTTTGAAGGGATACTTGCGTCGACCATTCACAACCCGGCCATAAGAGTTTTTAGACTTCTTTTGGCATGTACTATTTTTGGCCGGGAAAGTCCAAACAAGGTTAATGCTCGTGAACTCCTATTTTTGCAAGGATGCCTCACTAGAACCCACATCAATCCGGTCCCGTTTATGCTTGCCCACATGACTTTATTTACTAATAAAACAGGACCGATTGTTTTTGGAGGGCTTGTTACGTCTATTGCTCGGGCTCTTGGCCTGAATGATGAGATAGCTACACTTGAACCACTACCTCCTCGCACAATTAATTTAAAATTTCTGAAAGACATGAAATTGTGCCGAACAAGGAGAGAAGGTGGTTATGAGTTGATGGTTCATGGGGTAGCTATCCCATCTGTTGCTTTACCATGCAGTAGACGTACTGATGTACGTGATGAAAGGAACTGGACCTATGATCTTAATGCTCCACGTGTTTTGGGTCCACTTCCTCCTAATATTCCCGATGGGGAGGCACATGACACTGATGATGAGTATGATCGGAGAGAGCAGTCTCCCATCCCTCACATGTCCCCCCATCGTCCTTCACAGTCACACACTGCACCATCTTCCTCTAACCCTGTTGCAGGTACTGCTCCTGGATTCTTTGTCACCGAGGAGATGTGGCGTGATATGACAGCTAGAGAGGAAAGGCGTGATGGCCTTCTCTCTACTATTTCACAACAGCTGACGGACAATATGAGCTTCATGCAACAATCGCGATTGGTTTCGGATCGTGCTTATAGCAACGTTTGCCGTACCTTGAACGATATTTCATTAGAGCAGAACCGTCAGAGAGAGTTCAACAGCCGACACTACCAGCTTGTAGAGGCTACTCAGGGTTCCATCTTGGGTAACCTTCGAGAGGTCCGGAGTGCTCAGGCTGCTTTATCAGCACGACTCGACCGAAGGGACCAGCATCGTAGTAAATCCCGTTGTTCCAGACCATCACATCAGGACGGCGAAGGCACCAGTGCCCCTCCTCAGTAGTCTTTTTCCAGGTTACCCCCCTTATCTTATTTCGAAACATTGGGGACAATGTTCGATTTAAGTGTGGGAGGGGATTTTATTGCTTTCTGTTATTTCCCTTTTTAGTTAATTTCCTTTCAGTTATTTCCCTTTTCAGTAATTTATTTTTCTTAGATAATGCATGAGTCTGACGAGTCACCAAGTATAGTGTCTTTTTAGTTCATCTTCATTTTTTCCCATTTCCTTAGCCTTACCAGAAAATTTTTAAAAAAAGAAAACAATGTTGTTTCACATGTTTTTTGGGATTTGAGACAGGTTTAGATTAGGATGTGGTGACTTAGGTCAACTTTTTGAAACATCAGAACCATTTTAGCACCATAGACCTCTTGAATATAGGAATCACTCCTAAACCCCACCACCATGGCCTTTACTATCATTCAAAAATTGTCCTAAGTAGTTTATTTTAGCAATCAGCTCCGGCCTAAGCATACTCTACGTAGGGGGCCGATGAATATAAGTGAATGATCCAGTGCTAAAAAAAAAAAAAAAAAAAGAGAAAAAAAGGCAAACTCTGGTATAGGTGACCCTCACAAAGTCATTTAAACCGAAAAAAGAGAAGAAAAAAATTTTGCCACAAAAAGAAAAAAATTGCAAGTCACCTATTGTTAGTTGGTTCAGAGGTATCTGGCACTGAACTTGGTAGGGCGGATTACGATCCGATCCCCCGCAGCTACACTTAGGCGAAATAAAAACAGGTTTACACATGCTTATGTGCCAGAAACCTTATGTTATGGATCAGAATCACTAACCGGTCACTCTACTATGAAGCATGTACGGATAACGGGCTTAATGTGATTGCGCCTGAATGAAAAGGACACAAAAAGATGAGAAGATAGGCCTAGGTATCGTGGGATGACATGGAGTGGTTAATATAGGATTGAAGTTTGTGTTTGTGTTACTATGGTACCCTTGGTTCACTTAGTTAGTATCTGTCACTGCATCCTGACTTGAACTTAGAATCCCTTTAGCCCAAAGACAAGTGCTGACACCATATTTTCTTAAGCTTTAATGTTTGCTTGAGGACAAGCAAAGGTTTAAGTGTGGGAGAATTTGATCACACTAAAATTCACCGTATTTCTGACTCCGATTTCGCATGCATTCTTAGCTTTTATTGTTGTTTTGCTTTGTTATTGCTTTGTTTTCTTATGTTTTCAGGTTTTTATAATAATCGGAGCTTGAATCGGGAAAAGGAGCGAAAAAGGAGTGAAAACGGGCGAAAACCTAGAAATTCAGCATTTTGCACTTGCGGCACCCACTGTGGCGGGCGCCATAGGGTTAGCCATGACGTGGCCACGTCTCAAGACCACTCCTCAACCTCCAAGACCCACGATCCCCACTCCATCATCCCCTGTAGGGACCGTGGCGGGCGCCATAGGCCTGTGGCGGGCGCCACAAGGCAAAAATCCACAACCTCCACTTTTTAGTGGAGGGGCGTCCCGGTCATTTCGCGCTTTCAGTTTCTCCTATAAATAGGACCTTAGATTTTCGTTTTTCTTCATCCAGAATTAGAATTCTCTAGGCATATATCAGTTATAAAGCAGTTGCCATTCCACATCGGGGTGCCTCTGCAATCGAGTGATCGAGTCTGTAATCTGTCTGTGGTTCGAGTTTTGGAGCACTCTGGAGGAAGTTAATCCTGCCGCCATTTTAATTCCAGTTAGTATTTTATTTTTCCGCATTGCTTTACTTTTATTTATTTTCTCGCACATTTACGTTGTTTACTTCCCGCACTCGCACATTTACGTTGTTTACTTCCCGCACTCGCACATTTACGTTGTTTACTTCCCGCACTCGCTTTAAATTACTCATATGAAAAACTATAAAGAGAATATTTACTTTATCATGTCTAACTAATCCCATAAAGGTTAGAATGTAAGGATCGTAATTAAACCAGTAATCAGTATAATTGTTCGTGGAAACACCTAAGGGCTATTTTATCTTTCAATTCAAGTAATTGTTTTTAACTATTTCAAAAACAGCCAAAAGCGCTTTGTATAGTTCATTAGGAGTTTTTAGATTAAAAAGAAAAGAGATTTTAAAACGATTTTCGGACGCGTTATGAGATTTAGAGTCTGGTTCATAGAACCTCTTTTTGCTAAGAAGTCCAGGTTAAAATACTTTTCAACTTAGTTAAGAAACTATATTTCTTAAAAATAGGTTTACTACTCTAACGCAGTACGCACCTTCTTATCCGTGACAATAGGAGGGGTTGATTAGAGAGTACAACTCGGTTCTGAATACGCGAAAGCGACAGTTCCTGTTAAATTAGTTCTTTTCAAAGGAGAAAACATTGCCCATAAGTAGTTCCATTAACAAGTACTGGATTATCATTGATTACGTGAATTACATTCGAGCCTGTCTTTTATTTATTATTTAAAATTATAATTTTATTTACCATTGCACCCTTACTAAAACCCTTAAAAATAGTTGCCTTAGATAAACACCATAACAACAGGTACGATAGATTGACACTTGGTCTCTGTGGATTCGATAATCTTTTATATTACTTTGACGTGATTCGTACACTTGCGAAAAACACGCATCATGACTCAGCCCTGGTTATTTACCAAGTACAAGGCAAATGGGAAACGAAGAATGAGAAGTTAATCCCTTATAAGGACTACATTGTCGAGCTGATTAAGTATTTCGACGAGATAGAATTCGAGCATGTTCCTAGATCCGAGAATCACGTTGCTGATGCTTTAGCCATGTTAGCATCCATGTGGAAAGTTAAGTTCGTTAATGAAGCACCTCTTATCCATATTGAACGCAAGGTTGAGCCCGCGTATTGTCAAGTAGTCGAAGAGGATGAGGTGGATGAAAGGCCTTGGTTTCATGACATCAAGAACTATCTCGTCAAGCAAGAGTATCCCGATGGTGCTACCGGTCTGGACAAGAAAACGTTGAGAAGACTGGCTTCGAAATTCTTTATCAATAATGGTGTGTTATACAAAAGAAATCACGACATGGTTTTGCTCCGATGTGTTGATAAACGGGAAGCGGACATGTTACTGCAGGAAATTCACGAGGGGACCTTCGGAACTCATGCCAATGGTTATGCTATGTCCAAGAAGATGTTAAGGGCTGGGTATTATTGGTTGACTATGGAAGCTGACTGCATCCAATACGCTAGAAAATGCCATAAGTGCCAAATTTACGCTGATAAAATGCATGTACCTCCATCGCCGTTGAATGTTTTGTCGTCACCATGGCCGTTCTCAATGTGGGGCATTGACATGATTGGGGCAATTGAGCCGAAGGCTTCTAATGGTCATCGTTTTATCCTTGTTGCTATTGATTATTTCACCAAGTGGGTAGAGGCTGCCTCCTACACCAACGTGACTAAGCAAGTGGTTGCCCGCTTCATCAGGAAAGAAATTATCTGCCGTTATGGAGTTCCAAGTCGGATAATAACTGACAATGGCACCAATCTGAATAACAAGACCATGAAGGAGTTGTGTGACAGTTTCAAGATCACGCATCACAATTCTTCTCCGTACCGTCCTAAGATGAATGGGGCTGTTGAAGCTGCGAATAAGAATATCAAGAAAATCCTGCAAAAGATGGTCGTAACTTACAAAGATTGGCATGAGATGTTACCGTTTGCTTTGCATGGATACAGGACCTCCGTGCGAACTTCGACAGGGGCAACACCTTTCTCATTAGTGTATGGAATGGACGCTGTACTCCCCATTGAAGTAGAGATACCTTCTTTAAGGGTGTTGATGGAAGCTGAACTTGAGGAAGCTGAGTGGGTTCAAGACAGACTGGATCAGTTGAATCTCATTGACGAGAAACGCATAACAGCTATGTGCCATGGGCAATTATATCAGAAACGGATGAAAAGAGCATTTGATAAGAAGATTCGTATCCGTGAGTTCCGTCAAGGAGAGCTCGTACTCAAAAAGATCTTGCCAGTGCATAAAAATATGCGTGGAAAGTGGATGCCCAATTATGAAGGCCCATTTGTTGTAAAGACCATTTTCTCCGGAGGTTCTCTGATACTTACAACAATGGATGGAGAAGAGCTAGCACATCCCGTGAATTCTGATGCAGTCCGAAAATATTATGCCTAAAAACCCGCTAAGTTGAAAACCTACAAAAGGCGACTTAGGCAAAAGTAAGGGTTGGAAAAAAAATAAATAATAAAAAGCTCGCTAAGTTGAAAACCCGAAAGGGCGGCTTAGGCAAAAAGGAGCGTCCCGGTGGATTGAAAACCCGAAAGGGCGGTCCAGGCAAAAGTTAGGGACAAAGGCATTTCATTGCATCAGAAAACACCGATCATTGCAAACACACTTTCCACATGGGAGCCATTTTTCAGTTCTTTCATCCTCATCCAAAGCAAGATTCTGGATTAGTCTTAGTTATCAGTGTCAGTAGGTGTCGTTGGATTCAATGTAACCTTTTCCCATGTTGCCAATTTCAAAGCATAATCATCTGTGGAGCTATGCCTTTAGCAAGCTTCCACCCTTTAATAAAAGATACCATTTTGTTACTTACGTTCCTTGGTGCATTATTCTTGTTTCTATTGTTATGCAAAATGCCATTTGTTCTTAAAATTTTGAAAATGAAAGGTGCTTTGAAAATTTTTAAAAATTGTTCTTCGAAAACGCAATTGAAATATAAGAAATTACTTTGACTAGTGGAAATTTCGGAATGATCTCTTCACTCCTCGAAAAATCTCATTGTTGCAGAAATACTTTCAAATCATCGCTCTGACACAGTCCCCAGAGAGACTATAAGCTGACAACCTTTTCTTGGGTAACTCGAAAGTATCCCTCAGGTTTTCTTCTCCCCATGTGAAGACGTGATACTATGCACCCAAGCAGATTACCTTCTCCCCAGAGAATTCAGAATTTTGAAACCAGATTTGGTCCTACCATTCCTTCTCACCCATGATTGACGTATTGGATGCAGAGAACGCAGGGTATCTCCGTCGAGATGTTTATTTCATCTCTCGTCCCTAGTCTGTTTCGTCAGCCTACGCAAGGGCCTAAGCATCACATGCCTATTTCATTACATATTCATTACATATTCATTACATACTCATTACATATTCATTTCATAACATCCTGCATATTTACATACATAGACATTAACATACGTTCACATTAACATATGCATTAATATATGCATTAGCATTCACAGGTTCATTGTGTCTCGCCATCACTGGTTGTTACCGCCGAGTAACTGGGTCGGTCTATTCTCCCCAAATAGATTATTAACCCTAAGCATAAAATACATATGTGTTTCCAGTTTCCCCACAGAGCTCGACCCTCGTGGATGACGGTTACTTCAGCTATCTTTCCTCGCCAGGATAAGGTATTTACCCTTCGAGATCATTCCCTCGATGGAGTCTTGATTACCAGTCTTCTTTCTAGCTCGATCCTAGATTGAATCTCAGTCTTGTCGGTCGTCGAGCCCAACCGGACGTGCATTTATTTTGCACCATCTAAAGATGTTCACCATACCATGGCAGATACGCGACTGTTCTCGCCCGAGAAGCTTATCACTACACCCGGATGTGCATTTATTTTGCACTATCTTTCAAGAAAATCAACTACAATCCTTTACAGATACACGCCAATTCACGCCTGGAAAATCTATCAGTACAACACTTTACAATCCTACATCTTACAGCATCGGTATGCGATATTTCTCACCTAAGAAGCCGATCCTATCTTCGTTATGACTCGCATCAAATGGTCATCTCCATTGAGCAGTTGGGCTTCCATTTTCCTTGTCGTCTTGAAGTATGGGGAGGTTTGAGCGGAATCATATTCAGGAGAGCACGATCTTGAATTATGAAGAAGTTCATTTACCCTTTAGTAAAAGAAGGAGCAGAATCATATTCAGGAGAGCACGATCTTGAAGTATGAGGAAGTTCATTTACCCTTTAGTAAAAGAAGGAGCGAAATCATATTCAGGAGAGCACGATCTTGAATTATGAAGAAGTTCATTTACCCTTTAGTAAAAGAAGGAGCAGAATCATATTCAGGAGAGCACGATCTTGAAGTATGAGGAAGTTCATTTACCCTTTAGTAAAAGAAGGAGCGAAATCATATTCAGGAGAGCACGACCTTGAAGTATGAGGAAGTTCATTTACCCTTTAGTAAAAGAAGGAGCGAAATCATATTCAGGAGAGCACGATCTTGAAGTATGAGGAAGTTCATTTACCCTTTAGTAAAAGAAGGAGCGGAATCATATTCAGGAGAGCACGATCTTGAAGTATGAGGAAGTTCAGTTCACCCTTTTCATATTCAGGAGAGCACGATCTTGAAGTATGAGGAAGTTCATTTATCCTTCAGTAAAAGAAGAATCAGAATTGTATTCCAGGCGCCGACCTTAAATATGAGAAGATTTATATATCAGATAAGCGGCAGCCTCTTTATTTGAGTGCTTGTCCATTTCGGCATGTAAGTCCCTTCCAACGATAAGTGACAGTTCTCCCTCGAGAAGCTTATCAGGGCATTTCCTATCCAAGACCATTTATTTTGGCATACAGTATATTTGATACGGATTTCCGAAGGTTCCGTCCGATCCTATCACGAAGGATAGTTTATAGAAGGTTGGATGTTATTCTTTGCTCAATGCTCCAGAGTTCTATAATCGATCTTGCAACCGTGTAGATCCTGTTTTATTATTAGACATTCCCAAGTGGAGGTTATCTCATAGGTGCCATCTCCATTTAAGGAGCTTATTCTTAAAAGTCCATTTATTTTGGCATACAGCCGGTTCTTACCCTGTATATTTGATACAGATTGCCGAAAAGTCCGTTCGACCCCATCACGAGGGATAGGTTACAGAAGCTTGGATGTTATTCTTTGCTCAATGCTCCAGCATTCTGTGATCGATCTTGCAATCGTACATGATTCAGTTTTACTTTTAGATTCCCCAGTGGAGGCCGTCTCATAGGTGCCATCTCCATTTGAGGACCTCGTTCCTTTTCTAAAAATGACAATTGGTCGTGTTCGCACCAGTTGACCATCATTTTAGAATTCCCTAGTGTTGTACTGTGTCCCAGCGCGTCATTTTCCCCAGTGTGTTCTTCTCATAGCGTCTGTCCCTGTGTCGTCGCATTCGTCAGCATTTTCGCATTCATCATTACAGCATACGCATCATATCACATTCATGGCATCGTCTGCATTAGTCTGGTCCATAGCCTTGCATATCGCCGCGTATAAGGGCAAAATTTTCGGTTATCTATATTTAAATTCCTCCACCATGATTCCTCGAGTCTCCGTCACTCAAATCATCCGGTGTAGCTATTTAAATAGGGGCAACTGTAATACCCCAAATTTTACCCTTACATTTAGTCAATCATTTCACACAGCATCTCGTCTGTGCATCTGCTAACCACTATCAAGTCATGGAGGTATTTGTTTGCAGGATTGGTTACAGGGGTATTTTGGTCATTTTACGTGGATTCCGCTAATTCTTTGAAAGCGGGCTGTTACTAAGCTTGAGACACTCGAGACACTATTTCTGAGGCATTTATCTACCACCGGGTTTGACTACATCAAGGCGCCAATTCCATGTGTTCGGTATCGGAAATTGTCGGGCACAACTGGATTTAAGATCCATTTCATCGCGCATGGTTTATTTCCAGAGCACTTCTGTTTCTGTTAATAAGGCGCAGTTTAATTGGGTATTATTGGATTGTTGCTCACAGTATTTGGTCAGTGGAATTCAATTACGGGCAAGGTTATCATTGATACTGAATCTGTTGTGGTCACGGCGCACATCCGTGTTTGGTTATAAAATTGTTGGTTAGCATTTAAGTTGGAATGCAAGGGAATTTAATCAAGTGATGAGATTAGGACTACAAATGCGACACGTGCATGAACAAGAATATCATTCGCGAATAGTTATGATTTATGACTAGAATAATGAATTTAAATATTTGTGGATTTATTCACAAATGTTTGCAATTTATAACTAGAAGTAAATATAAACAGGTTCAAAGTTGAATGATCATGGATAAATGGAAACCTTTGGGATTTTTTATTTCATAAGAATGTCGAATCATTTTACATTTGATTTGCTGTAAGGTTACAATTACAGATATTACATCTATCATAAAAATCCTAAGTCCTAAACATCCATTGGTGTCTTCATGATGATCATCTACTGGGCATTACCTCATGCTTCTCCGATCAACCTGCACGTCAAAGAGAAACAAAACAGAACAAACAAAATAGAAAAAATGTTAGAGTTTGTTTGACACTCTCAGAACAGCGTCATCATCGAGTGCCGGGAGTGGCACAACCGAAGCTGCGTCCTACCCCCGTTACCGATCCGAGTCGTTGGCGTCAGATCAGATAATGTCTGTTCTTATCATGCGGGACATCCGAGAGATAGAAGTGATAAAAGAAGCGGGATTGATTCGCTCTTGCCGCAATTGGATTTCCAAAACTGATACAAAGGAAAATTTGGACTCAGACCCGGATGCCGGCAGGTCTGAGTCGTTTTGTTTTCGAAATTTCCAACACCTGAAAATCCACAACAGCATCAGTACCAGGTTCAGAATTCAGAATTCAAAGCAAGACAGTTCATAAGCTGCCTAAACAAAACAGCCATAGGTAAGTGGAAATTCCAAATGAAATGCAAACCAAACTGCATCATAACAGCACTCGTAACAGCACCATCAAAATCACAACAGCAGCTGAACCAAATGCAAACTCAGCTCACAAATCATCATGGAAGCAGCAACAAGCAATATTCATGGAAAAGTACAATTTTGATGTAGTGAATGAGGTATCTCTACCAGGACGATACGAATGGGTCTCTGTACAAGCTTTCACAAGCCATTTGATTTCAAGCAGAGCTATTAAACTTTAATTTAGCAGAGCTAGCAATTTTCACTAACTATTAAGATCGCTTGAGATCTTGTTCTACACATCTGGATAACCAAATACACAACAAAACCATATCAGAAATAGTGAAAAGGGTTCAGAACAAACATATCAGTTCAGAAGTGAAACAAGTTCACAAAACTATATCAGTTCATAAGCCCAGAAACCATGACTATCAAAAGCAACTGTCGAAGGCTCAAAACATTGTCATCATCGCCGTATACCCCTTCTCGGCATCGTTTGACTCGACCAAAGCCGTAGTACCAGCCCTCTCTGAAAGAAGAAGAGGAAAAGCTAATCCAAACTGCATCAGGAAAAGAATCCATATCAGCAAAACAAACCAATATCCAGATTGTATTAGGAAAAGAGATCAAAGAATCCATATCAGCTGGAAATCAAATCTTATCAGAAAAATGAAAACAGAATCCGTATCAGAATGAATCCAGTCAGCATCTGGAAAGCAAATCAAATCCATGACATAACCAATATCAGATATCATAAATCATAACCGTATCCATGGACATCCAATATTGAATTCGTATCCATCCTGAAGGTGCAAGGCAAACTATATCAGAACGATAACAGAAAGCGATTTTGATATTGATATCAATTCCAAATCAGGGAAGATTAAATTGGTATCAAGTGAATCAAAACGAGTCAAAGCACCAAGTTCATAAATCACAGCAGCAAATCGTATCAGAAACAAATCACGAGCCCAGAATCATATCAAAAAAAAATCCCAATCAAATCTTAAAAAAGGAAATAAGATTCAATCAGATCGAAAAATCAAGAGTAACGTAAATCCAACACAAATCCAAGGCCCAAAAAGAGAAGTTATAAAAGGGACGATCTCACCTGTGAAAAACCCTAGACGGAGAATACGAGTAGCCGCGAGAGAGAAAAGGGGACGGACAAATCAAAGAACACAAAACCCTAACGGGCTAGCGACTGCGAGATCGAAAGAGGAAGAGTTTTCGCCCAAAGCCGTTGCAAACAACCGTCGATCAAGCTCAACAAAAGAGGTTCGCCGGCGCCGTTCATTCAACGACGGGCAAATACCTCGGAGGCTCAGCAACATCATTGCCTCCGTTCGTCACCAATTGCGAACGAAGAATGTAAGCCAGGAACATAATACCGTCATGTTTAACAGTTGTTCAGTTTGATTTCAGGTTTTTTCAACACGAGGATCACAGCGAGAAAGATGGCGAGGAAGATGAAGGAACAAATGCGCCGCGAAGGGGACATTAGGGTTCTGAAACCCTAAACTTGCATGTTGTTTCTTATTACTCACCAACCGGGTTGGGTCCGGAGGTGATGACCGGCCCAACCCTTTTATTTTTTTTACTTTTTTTTCTTTTTTATAATTAATTAATTAAATTATTAAACTTTTTTTTAAAAAACTAATATTTAGGTTTTTTTTTATAAAATAATAATTTAAAAACATTTTTAAAAGATTAAAATTAAAACATTTTTAAAAGATTAAAATTAAAACAATTTTTTTAATAATTAGAATCAAATTTTTTTTTTTTACTAAAACTAAGACCCTTTTTTTTAAACCAAGAGAAAATATTTTTTAAAATTAAAATCTTCCCTTTTTTTTATTTATTTATTATCAAGTTAAACAATTAAGCTTAGATTCATAAAATAAAAAACCACAAAAAATGTCCCATAGCTTCATGCTTCTGTTTTCATAATCTTGTTTACTAACCTAGTTCGTTCACTGTGCAGCTTACCATGTTGCTTCTTTATGTTTGCGTTCTTAAAATTGAATTGTATCATATTATTGTAACTGTTCCTCCTCTGTAACCTTGCGAATCTTAACAATCGCATTTACGTTTCTGCATTTAAAATTCTGCTGATGTACGATTTCAATTATCTCACACATTCATCAATTATTCTGTCACATTACACACATCCGAAGGTTAGGTCTAGCTTTTGATCGCCGCGCCAATAGTCCTCAACTTCAAACCCTTACAACCTCACAAACCCTAATTTTCACAAATGCCTCGCCGCAGGCAAAATTATAATTTCACCCCTATCATTGGGTCAAAGAGCCGCCGCGCTCATTTTGGGGTTTCCTGCCGCGGAATCCCTAACCTAATTTAACCCTAATTACAACTTAACAATTCAATGTAGAGATTTGGAGTTTCTACACTCCACGTAAGCGTGTCCTTAAGATGCGTTTATTCCCCTTGAGACCTTGACCATAGTCAAGAAGTCTCTAACCTTCCTTTTGAGGGGAACTACGATTACTCTGATTCCATTCCCGTAAGGATACGTAGGCACAAGATGCGATGTCTTGCCGAGTAAACTTAGAATTAACCCCTTAGGTCTCTTTTCTCACTTGTAATCCCTTTGTACATATACCTTAAGCAAATAAATAAAGCAAAATAGTAAACATTTGAACAAAAGGTTCCTGTAGAGTACTACAGAAGTTTAGGGTGCTAATACCTTCCCTAAATTTAACCAACCCCCGAACCCTAGATCTTTCCCCGCATTGTGTTTACGATGCAAAATAGGTTTTCCCTCTTTTGACCTTTTCCTTCGGATAAATCAAAGAGCGGTTGTGAATTGAATTGCGATTCAAACTCATTAATAGTTTGTGATCCTATTTCCACCGCAACACTACTTATTATTTTTCCAACATCGTGAATAAATATAAAAACACAAATGAAAATGAAAGTGATTTATTGATGATAGCAAAACCAAAAAGACACGCCCAACAAAGTCACCTTTCCCTTGGGCAGAGCAAAGGGAATTATTGAAAATAAACCCTAACAAATGCAGTTTCGCCTTGGGAAGAGCGAAATTTTTTTAAAACAAATGCTTTACTTAGATATATGAATGGCAGTAGGGGCTTCAACCGCACTCCAATTCTTGACTACGACGCTTGGGGTCACAAAGTCTGGGATGTCCTCATCTGGATCCTCTTCGGTGACGGCATAAACTCCAAAGGTATAGTCAAATTCATCCGAAACATAGTCTGGATCTTCCATATAGGGCTCATAATCTTCGTAAGGAATGGAGGACCTTGTAGAACCATCTGATATGTAGCCCTCAAGTTCTTCCTCTGACACAATATTAATTTGAGGATGATGGACGAATCCTCCACTACGGAACACTTCATTGATCAGCGGAAACCCTTGACTCTTGGTGGTTTGTTGAGCAGAACTGCTGGTGAAGTCGAGACCTTCCTTGTTTTTGTTCTCTGGCAAAGACAACACCTTTCCCCACATTGTCTGATGACCACTGTTTACTACTCGCTGCGCGTCTTTAAATGATGACATGAATGCCTGAGATCTTTGGACGCCCTCGCCCACAATAGACAAAGCTCGAAATTGTGTGCCAACCTCTTCCTCAGCTTCGACATATGAGAATGATGACAAGTGATTTACCACCAGAGCTCTTTCCCCACAAACTGTAACTGTTTTTCCCTCAAAAACATACTTCAACTTCTGATGCAGGGTAGAAGTAACTGCTCCAGCTTCATGTATCCATGGCCTCCCTAGCAAACAGCTATAGGCGGCACGAATGTCCATGACCTGAAATGTGATCATAACAGTCTGTAATCCAATAGTCATGGGAAAATCTACCTCACCAATTACCGTTTTCCTTGACCCATCGAAAGCTTTGACAATAACATGGCTTGGCCTCATCGGCGGTCCTTGATACGATAACTTAGATAGAGTAGTTCTAGGCATTACATTTAGAGACGATTCAGCATCAACCAACACACTGGACAGAGAGTCGTTTCCGCAGTTCACAGAAATATGTAGAGCCATGTTATGTTTCCTTCCTTCCTCTGGGAGATCGTCTTCATTGAAACCCAGATTATCACTCAAAGTAATACTGCCAATGATGTTATCAAATTGTTCCATAGTCACATCCTGCTCGACATAGGCTTGTTCCAAAATCTTCTGAAGTACTTCTCTATGAGCCTCAGAACTCATCAGCAATTGTAGCACAGAAATCTTCGACGGGGTTTGCAGAAGCTGATCTGCAACCTTATACTCGCTTCTTTTGATTACTTTCAAACATTCATCTGAGTTGGATAAATTAGATCCACCAGATTGCCCCACAGTTGGGTCTTTTGAGCCTGATGGTTCGAACAAAACTTCTTTTTCTTTCGGTGGCAAAGTTGGGTAAACTCGACCACTTCTTGTCACTCTACTGACATCTGCAATATTAACTACTGAGGGTGCAGTGGGCAAAGGCACTTCTTTTCCATTCTCCAACATCGTAGCGTTGTACCTGTAGGGGATAGCCTTACTGGAAGTATAAGGGACAGGTCCGGGCACATTGATTACCAAAGGAGTAACAGTTGGCCTCCTGCTATTGTAAACAATCTTTATACGTTCCACTTCCTTAAAATGGGGTACTATGACACAAACTTCTTCAGCCTCTTCATCTGAAACTTCCTGATCATCATTTTTCAAACAACCTTCAATCATATTGACAGAGGGCGAACCATGCGGGGGTAATGGATTTTTCTGTACATTAGGGTCGGAATCCCTAAAAGACAAGATTCCATTTTTAATGAGCCTCTGAACATCCATCTTCAAATCGAAACAACTCTCAATATCATGTCCTGGAGCACCCTGATGGTAAGGACAAAACTTGTCAGCTCTATAAGAAGGAGGAGGATTCGCGGGAGCCAGAGGTGGAGCACTTGTCTGAATGTGACCCTTTTTAATCAAAGCGGGGAATAAATCAGCATATGTCATTGGGATCAGATCAAAATTTATTTTTCTATACACACGACCTTGATTGCTGGATGGCCGATTCTGCTGAGGGTATTGTGGACTTTGCTGAGGTTGTGGTTGTTGAGTAACGGGGGACTGAGGTTGCTGGTATGGTTGCAGAGACTGTAGTTGATAAGCCGGAGCATTAAACACTGGCGATACCGCTGCAACTTGGTGTGGTGGCATGTACCTCTTTCTGAATTGTCCCTTTTGAATGGCATTTACACCTTGCTCCTTTTTCTTCACAAAGCTGCTCCCATACCTTTTAGGAGCACTCTCTTCTTTGGCCAATCTTCCTTCGCGAACACTTTCTTCTAAGCGCATTCCCATATTGACCATTTTAGTAAAGTCACTGGGTGCACTGGCTACCATCTTCTTATAAAAGAAAGGACCAAGAGTCTTCAGAAAAATCTTGGTCATCTCTTTTTCTTCTAATGGTGGTGTGACTTGCGCGGCCAACTCGCGCCAACGCTGAGCATATTCTTTGAAATTCTCCTTATCTTTCTGTGCCATTGCTCTCAACTGATCTCGGTCGGGCGCCATGTCCACATTGTACTTATACTGCTTGACAAAGGCTCCTCCTAGATCATTGAAAGTTCGAATCTTCGTACTATCCAACCCCATATACCACTTGAGTGTGGCGCCTGTCAAACTGTCTTGAAAGTAGTGAATGAGTAGTTGATCATTATCAGTTTGGGCAGACATCTTCCTGGCGTACATAATAAGGTGACTCTGAGGACAAGTATTCCCCTTGTACTTTTCAAAATCAGGGACCTTAAACTTCGGTGCGACCTTAACATTTGGAACCAAGCACAGCTCAGAAGCACTCTTACCAAACAAATCCTTCCCACAAAGGGCTTTCAACTCTTTTTGTATTTCAGAAAACTGGTCTTGAAATCCGTCTATCCTCTCTTCTAAGCCCACAGTTTTGGTTGGTGACCCATGTAAAATTGGTTCATCCAGAATATACGGAACAACGTTCACAAGCGGAGACGCAGTAGTCATCACAGCAGAAACTACAGGAGCAGCTTGAACAGTGGTTGCGACATGAACCTCGAGAACAAGTGGACGATAACCAGCCGGAGTGAAATAAGGAGGCATCCCCCACGGGAAACCTGGCGGCATGCTGTAGGTTACTTCAGCAATAGTAGACACCATTGGGATCGATGCTGATACTACTTCGGATATGACAGTTCTTGGAACTTCTTGGTTGTTGATCGAGATTTGACTAGACAAGGCTTCCACTAGACCATTCAACCTCTCCAAACTTTCTTTGAGGACGGTAACTTCATCACGGAGCACTCTGTTCTCTTGTTCTAGTTGATCCATCTTCTGGCGTTGACTAGCTCGAGTGTTGTATCGGTGATTCAACTTGTCTGCGGAGATGAAGCAAGAGTGAGACCCTGGAATGCAAATGATGCTATGCTTATGCAAAAATGCAAATGAGTATGAAACTTTCAAGAAACTCAAATTGTCTCGGTATTGTAACGTTGGAGAAAAACTTATTTTATTTTGATGATCGAAACATTACAAAATGGAGTACTCTTTTAAGAGTTTATTACATTGAATCAAAAGCAAAAGAGAAACTCAGAGATCTACTCCTTATGCTCCTTCTGTGTGCGAAGTTCTCCTTCTAGCTGACTGATGCGTTCTCGCAACTCGGCATTCTCTCTGATGAGTCGGTCGACACATTCCTTCCAAGCCACAGTATCTGGGGGAAGATCTTCACTGGTGATAGCTCTTGAAGAGGTGTGAGAGGAAAATAAATCCTCTCACGCCTTTCTTTTCCTTGCAAGTTCTACTTCTGGCAGCCTCTGGGACTTCTCTTTCTCTACCTTGAGTATGAAAAACTTGTTCTTCCAAGCGGCCTTCAGCTTCTGAGCCTCATCCAAGGCAACCTTCAACTGATCTTCTTCGCTTACGTCAAACCAATCTGGATCGTGAAAAGCCAATACCATAGGTTCATGGAAAGGGAACGACATCTTGAGGTCGAGAGCTCTTTCTCACACCCAATGTAGATATTCTTCAGAGACAGCACAATTGGGGTATCCTAAAGCAGCTTTTCCTTCCTTATTGATGTATCTCCATGCATAGATTATGACGGTCTTCAGGTCTGGGTCTTCTCCTTCTTTGAGAAAGATTCCTTCCAACAGAGTCTGGTCAGGTACTTCAATCATGAGATGCCCAAATTGGAGACGAGCCAGAGCAGGGTTGTAACTTATGCATCCCTCTCTCCCAACGAGTGGTATGTTAGTAAATCCTCCGATGCTATGAATCATACATATACCTCCATAGGTAGGATCGTACCACACAATGTCAGAGTGAGTAAGGGCCATAACTATCTCGGACCAATGAGGTGACTCCTCCTCTTCCCAAATAGATGGGTGTCGAGTTAGGAGAGTAATGAACCATGAATACAGCAGAGCGGTACAACAAACGATATGTCCCCCTCCCTCAACATTCTTTGAATGAATTGAGTAATATGTGTCAGCTAACAAAGTAGGGACTGGATTCTTGAGTATGAATAGTTTAATCGTATCCATGTCAACGAAATTATCGATCTTTGGGAACCAGAAAATCCCATAGACCAACAGAGCAAAGGTGGCTTCCACGATAAGGACTTCCTTTCTTTCAGCATGGTAGCAGACTTTTTCAATCAAAAAGTCAGCAGGGAATCCAAGGACTCCTTCCTTGGTGGTTAGGTGTGCTTGAACATCTGCCAAACCGAGATGAGTAGCGTTGGCAATTTCTTGATGACTGGGTGCGTCTTCCTGGCTGGTGAATATGGGACGGGCCGTTACGGGCATCCTCAAAAAATTAGAATACTCTTCCAGTGTCGGCATCAACTGGTAATCCGGAAAAGTGAAACAGTGGTACAATGGGTCATAGAACTGAATCAAGGTCTCCAACAACCCTCCTTTCATTTTGAGTTCGAGAAAACGAAAGACTTCTCCATATTCTGATGCGAAAGCGTAACGGTTTTCGATGAGATCTGCTAGTTCTCCCAAGCTTTCAATGTTAGGACTCTGGAAAGTGTACTCCAATACTTCTCTTTTGAAATCCATGGTTACAATACCTGAGAAATAAAATTTAGTTTCTTGAGTAAAGAAAGAATGCAATGCAAGATGAGTAGGACTTCATGGGATCCCAACTATTTATAAACATTATGGCAAAAGAAAACGTTTTTTTTATTTAATTTTGAAATGGAATACAAATAATTGCTTTTAAAAGTCCCAAATAAGTAGCTAAATAAAAGCTAGTAAAGACACTAAAGAAGTTTCGAATTCTGCCTCTTGAGCTGCACTTCTAGTTGCGTCTTCTCACGGATAAGGTTATCCACAATCAGCTTCCAAATAATGCATTGTGGGTCGGAGAAAAATAAATCCTCCATGACTTTCCTCTTCTTGCAAGGGAGTAACTCTTCATCCTTCAACTGTAATTGCTTTTGGAGTTCGTCAATCTCTGCGACGGACACTAGATACTTGTTCTTCCATGACTCTAACTCATGTTGCGACTTCTTCAAAGCAACTTCTAACTTCTCGGTTTCGGACATGAAAACATAAGTGGGCTCTCTTCTCAGAGGTATAGGATCTTGGCGAGAGTAAGGCATCTTCAGCTTGATCGCCCTATTTCTTACCCATTGGAGATACGGTTCCAGAGACACACAGTTGGGCCTTCCCAAACTATTCCTATCTTTCTTATGCAAATGTTTCCAAGCTTCCACAATCTTTTCTTGGAGTTCTTGATTATCCTCGAAGAAGACACTCTCAACTTGTATGCTCTTAGGTGGTTCCTTCAATGGATATCCCAACTGTCGGCGGACTAAAATTGGATTGTAACTGATCCCTCCACCGAAGCTAAGTAACCGTATATTAGCAAAATATCTACATCCATCAACGATTAGAATTCCATCATACTCACGGCTATACCAATCGATGTCAGAATGAGTCAAAGCCATAATCTTTTCTAACCAACGCTTATCATTAAGGTGCCAAAAGGAAACATATTTGGGCAAGTGGGTAAGGAACCATTTATATAATAAAGGCACACAACACGTAATCATTCCTCCACCACGAAGGTTTCGAAGATGTATAGAGTGTTAGGTATTACCTAATAGAGTCGGCACTGGATTGTTCTTTATGAAGATTTTAATTGCGTTAAGGTCCACAAACCCCTCAAAACTTGGAAATAGAAATACCCCATAGACAAGTAAGGCGAAGATTGCCTCGAATGGAGCCTTGTTCGTAAAATCAGTATAAAATGAAGCTTTTTCGAATAAGAAATCTGTAGTCAAACCGAAAGTCCCATTTTTAACAACCATATTGTCCTTAACATCGGATACCCTAAGATAAAGGGCCTTAGCGATGTCTCTTTCTTCGGGGTCCTTTTCTATGAAAGGGAAAGGAGATTCTTCTAGAATGGGTAACCCTACCAAAAAAGAGTACTCCTCCAAAGTTGGCAACAACTGATAATCTGGAAAAGTAAAGCAGTGATACATCGGATCATAGAACTGTAATAGAACGGAAAGTAGGTCTTCATTTGCCTTACGTCTCAACAGAGATAGTAACTTCCCATATTTACCCTTGAACTTCTCTTGGTCTTCAATCAAAGCTCCCAACTCCCTTAGGTCATCCAATTTGGGACTCTTAAAAGTATATTTTAGAGTATTTCGTCTATCCATAATGTCCTACAATGTTCATAAATAAAGGGTTAATCCCATGAAGTCCAATGTAGTATGATGCTATATGAATGCAACAAACACAAGTAAGCACAGAAGGGCACACAAAGATAAACAAAGGTCCTAGGTTTGCAACAAGCATGGAGCCAAGGGTGTACCCATTCCCAAAGGATAAGGACTAAAGGTGGATGGTACCTGCAGAACTGGGTTATAAAAAGGTCCCAAAGTCATTAGTCCATCTATCGGATATTATCAATTTCCTAACTAACTCGGGGATTAATAATATTCTCAAGAGAACTTCTTTTGAGTGTAGCATCGCGTAGCACTATTTCGGGACTTACTCCCTCATAGCCTCGCACTACGCCCTAATAAAGGCCAAAGTGGGGTTAAAGGTAACTACGGTCCTTAGTATCATGGACTCCAATTGAAAATAGTAAAAGTTTTCACGACTAAACTCGTTCAACCGAACTATTTTCAAGAGGTCTCGACTAAGCGGGATTCTCGAGTCAACTTAGTCGGGACTCACTCCCTATAAGCCTCATCGAATATATCACCATCCTATCATAATTTCTCTCAAGTCCGGGTGTAGGACTTTGTCTCACCACTCAAAGGTCGCAACCCAAAAAATAAACACAAAGGAGAATATACAAATAAACAATTAAGCAAGTAAGTAGATATATAAAGCAATAAACAAATAAATAAAGCAAGATAGGGAAACCCACTGAGGGATCCCCAGTGAAGTCGCCATTTCTGCCGCGGTGAAATTTGGATACCAAACTATTGATTAGTTTGAATCTTTAATTCATTTTGCAACCTGTAATACCCAAATTTTTACCCCTAAGATCCCACATTTCATTTGCATATCATTCCACAAACAAGATCTTACTTTGTGTTTCTTATTTACTTTATGTTTGTTTCTGTTTACTAACATCTAACCAAAATACCAAAAATATTTTTCAATTTGTTTGTTTCTTCTTCTTCTCTGTGTGTTTAGGGTTTTGCAAGGAGATTGATGGCAAAGACATTTATTCAAGTTAAAATCAGATGGACGTTTGACCTCATCTTGGTCAAACTATCAAGAGTTTGCCTCAACTATAAGTTACCCGTGGTGGTAGGATATTTTCTCAGTAAATGTGATTGTTCACGGTCAATTTGTCTTGTGTTGAAATTCATTGGTTTATCAAGCAGTGTTCTATGAGAAGTTTGGTCCAGAGATCCATAGAATTATGTCAAGGATCAAAATTGAAGGTTGCAAGTAATGTCCTGGTACATGAGTAGTTGTGTTCATTTTTATCAGAGGTGTATGGAAAATAGTCAAGTTGGTGTTACAACGAAATTGAGAGCTCGTGGTTGCGTGTGTATGAAGGGGAGCCGAATTCATTTTAATCCAAATTCATTTCTTTTAACCATTTCATTCTTCCATATTCCAAAATTCTATTCATTATTCAAAATCCATTTATTACCCACAATATCATTACACCAACTACAAAAATATGTAATTCACATGGCCCATTTTCTTGCTTTCACAAACTTTAACTCATGTTTCACAATTCCTAAAACCAGGCCATTGACATGTTTGTCACAACATCAGGGAGTGAGCAAGGAGCTACTCTCATAGTCTTGATCAAATTAACATCATGAGACATGTCAAAAGCAGAAAACAATGATTTTAAAGGCATTGATTAGGGAAGAAAGAAGCGTCCATCTGGATTCCAATGACATTCAAAGTCAGCAAATCATTGGTGGAAATACTTTGAACTGTGCTGGTTCAGGTGATCGAAGGGATATGCCTTTTCAATATCATCACTCAATTCAGTGAACATTCCACCTTTGACTTTTAGGAGTGTATTTAGTGAGCTGAGGGAAATGTCACCATTTACTTCAAATCCATTATCAAATCGAAATAATTCAACTCATGATGATGATGGTCAAAGTCAAATTGCTACTTGCCTCAGGTCTGATGAAGCAAAGACTGACAACATGATGGCAGTTTCTATGCCTGTCACCATTGGGAATTTATTTTCAGAAGAAGGCTCTTATGGCTGCAGTCCTGAAGTTGATCCATTTTGGCCACTGTGCATGTATGAGCTGCGAGGAAAATGCAACAATGACGAGTGTCCTTGGCAGCATGCGAAGGCCTATGGTGATGGAAAAATTAATCAGCATCAAGATATTGATTTTAATAATGGAGCAGACTCTCAAGAAAGATTACCTTTGCATCAACAAAATTGTAATGGGGTGAAAAAAGTTACCAAGTATCACAAAGCTACTATTCTGCCAACATACCTTGTTAGTTTAGATGTTCTGAAAGCGGATCAATTTGCATATAAACCTATTGCTGCACAAAGGATTGCTCAATACTGGAAGCAGCATTTTAGTATCACTTTGGCCACTATGAATTTGCTACAAAAATGGTTCACCTACAGATGGTCCATTATCACATGGTGGTGATGAACGCATAGAGGTCCATGGGGCATGGATCAAGCAGTTATCTATTCAGTGGAGAAATGGAGTTGGGAATCAAATTAAACAGGCTATGGCTGATAGTGAGCAAGCTGTTGAGACGACTCTTCTTATTCTCAACCAGGAAATCAATAAGTTGCAAGGGGTGCGAAAGGCTCTATCTGTACTGTCCAAAGCTCTGGAGACTAATCCAACATCTGCGGTAATCTGGATAGTGTACATGCTCATTTACTATGGAGGTTTGGGAGGAATCTGCTGGTGAGAGTTTGCTGCAGATTCAGCTTCTGGTTGCTTTGAGAAACTTCGTGATTGCACTTGGTTATCGATCAGCCATTTGCTACAATATTCTACTGCCACTTCTAGAGAATGGAATTGATATTAATAGTCCAAATGAATTCAATCTTGTTGAAGATAGCATGCTGTTATGAGAGGTTGCAGTGAACATAATTGAAGATTACATAATTTTTGAGTGGAATGGTCACTGGTCTGACTCATCACCTGAATGGACAGATAGGTTAAAGCACAAGCTGAAGCATGTTCCGCAGTCAAACGATGGTATATTCTGGATGTCGTGGCAAGATTTTCAGACTCATTCTCGATCAATATATATTTTCCGTATCTATCCATCAGAAATGCATCATACTGTTCGTAGTCAATAGCGTGGCTACAATGTTGGTGGGTGTCAGGATTATGGTACATGGCATCAAAATCCACAGTTCAAACTGACTGTAACTGGTCAAGATGCATCATTTCCAATTCATGTATTCATTACCTTAACTAAGGGTGCGGGATTTCTAGAACAATTGCCTGTTTCAAAGACTATCAATCTAGCCATGATTCGATGATGTTCTACAATGGAATGAGGTTTTCACGTTGAGGAATGTTGGAGCAGATGTGGAGATTGCTGATCAAAAAGATCTCGACAAGGTTAATCCAGAAGCTACTGAATCTTTGGCTGATCCCTAGGAGTATCCAAATTTGTTTGAAGTTGCACTTGCCGTTGAATCCAAAAGCTGCAGAAACAAGGGGCGCTTACCATCCTGCAGATGAGTATGTTAACCATGCTGATAAAGCACATGTCACTCTTGTTGATGCTTTCAAAAATATGCAAAACGACAGAGTGAAGAGGCTCCAATTGATGATATCATGGAACTTGTACAACAGATAGTTGCTTTTCACATGAAGCATAATTCTGAATCAGAAGCTGTTGATCTTTTGATAGAGTTGGGTCTTGAATGTAGTAAAGTGCAAACAAAGTATTACGCGTATATTTCACAATGGAAAATTCTCACCACAGTCAAATGTCTTTCGCACTTGATGATTGGTTTCCTCTTGGGGTTATTGCGAGCCGGCGATATGCACTTCTTAACAAGGTTCCTTTACTGCCCCATGAAGAATTTTTTTGCAAAGAAGCGATGCTTATTCATTCATGCATAGAACTTGAAGATTCAGACTTTTATTCCTCATACTTGATTTCTCCTAATAGAACAAAGATATCTTTCATTAATTTGTTTCATTTCCAGCACTGTTCCAGTTGGTTACTAATGAATTCAAGAACCAACAGATGGTCAGGAAGATTATGGTTTGGTCACTGATGACTATTATAACATTGATACGACAACTTTGTCAAATGAAGCTACAGGTGATGGATTGTCCTGTCCCGAGTTAGATCCTTTAATGGATCCCTCTGCTTGTGGTGATCAAGCTGTCTCTCAAAATGACCATAGTATTGGTCTTCAAGGTACTGGAACTTCTTATTCCCATGGTTCTGAGGGGCTTGATAATACTCACTCACCAGAGTCACAATCCCATCATTCAGCCCCAAAGCTAGGATCTTTACCTTCAAGTTCTTTAATACACCAGGATAAGGTGGATGAAGGTTCTCATTCTTTTAATTGTGATCTACATGTCCAGATTCCTTCAGTTGATGAATTTGAGAAGCCTAATCATGCTCAACAGTCTCCTGATTTGTCTTGGAATGTAAATGGAAGTGTTATTCCAAGCTCCAATCGAACTGCTCCAAGAAGTTCTTACCGGAGTCGGAATAGTTCGATGTCATTGGGATTCCAGTCACATCTGTGGTTTGATGGCAAGCCTGACTCTCTTTACAATGATTTTAGCTGCGGACCCTTGCCTTTCTATACGCCAGTAAAGGAATGAGCTCAAAAGCCGTGTCTATTTGGCACATCCTGGCAAGAAGTTATTCAACTAGACCTTGCTTTGGATACTATTATACAGGATAGTGGGGAAAACATTATCTCTGGCAAGGCAATTGCAGCAGCTGAAGCGTCAAGGATTCTTGAGGAATAATCTGACCAAGATTTGATTCTCCAATATCTAGGATGGATTGCAGATATCAGCCAGGTTCTTGCAGTCGAAGTTCTAACATTGGACAAGCGAGAGATCCAGCTTTCTCCTGATGAAGTTGTTACATCTCTTGATCCACAGAAGGTAGAAATTTTACAGAGGTATCTCCAATGGTTGATTGAAGACCAAGACTGTTTTGATACTCAGTTGCATACATTGTATGCCCTCTCACTTGCCAAATCAGCAATTGAAGCCTTTGAGTTTGAAGTTATCTCTGAAAATATTGCTAGTGGAAATACCAAGAGAGAAAATTTGGCTACTTTGAGGAACTCAATCTTTCAGACTCCTGTCAAGGAAAGATTACAGATCTTTTTGCAATCATCAGACCTGTATGATCCAGAAGAAGTTCTCGACTTGATTGAAGGATCTGAATTATGGTTGGAAAAGGCCATTCTATATAGAAGATTGGGGCAAGAGACTCTGGTTCTCCAAATTTTGGCTTTAAAGTTAGAAGACAGTAAAGCTGCTGAGCAGTATTGTGCCGAGATTGGAAGAGCTGATGCCTACATGTAATTGCTAGAAATGTATTTGGATCCACAAGATGGTAAAGATCCCATGTTCACTGCTGCTGTTCTCCTTCTCCGCAATCATGGAGAATTATTGGACCCATTGCAAGTTTTAGAGAAACTGTCACCAGATATGCCACTTCAACTTGCTTCTGAAACTTTACTAAGAATGTTCAAAGCCAAGGAGTTATCATCAGATTTGAAGAGCATAACACAGTTATATAATGAATATGTTGTTCCTTTTAAGCTGTGGGAGACATGCCTGGAGATGCTGTACTTTGCCAATTATTCGGGTGACAGTGACAGTAGCATGGGCTAGACTTATAGATCAAGCTATTTCAAGAGGCGGCATTGCCGAAGCTTGCTCAGTACTTAAGAGAGTTGGGCCCCGACTATATCCTGGTGATGGAACTATTTTACAGCTTGACATTATTTGTTTTCACCTGGAGAAGGCTGGACTGGAGAGATTACATTCAGGGGTCGAATCCGTTGGAGATGAAGATATTGCGAGAGCACTTGTTTCTGCTTGTAAGGGTGCAGCAGAACCTGTCTTGAACGCATACGATCAATTGTTATCAAATGGGGCAATTTTGCCATCCCCAAATCTTAGATTACGGATGCTGAGATCAGTTCTAGTGGTACTTCGTGAGTGGGCTATGTCTATATATTCACACAGGATGGGTACAACTGCCACTGGTTCTTCCATAATATTAGGTGGTGGATTCTCATTGGAACGTACAGCTGAAGCGTCAAGGAATTCGAGACAAGATCACAAGTGTGGCAAACAGGTATATGACTGAAGTACGGAGATTAGCCCTTCCGCAGAGCCAAACAGAAGTGGTTTACCGCGGCTTTAAAGAACTCGAAGAGTCACTCATAAATCCTAATTCATATGGCCGGCGATTGAAACAAAGATGTTCAACACTTGGCAAAGTTCATAGTTACCAGAAAAATGTTGAAGTTGGCACTGAATATCCTTCGGCAAAGAGTGCTGATCAGAATAGTAGGTATTATTTCTTGAAGAAGCGGACAACACACCAAGGAGAGCTTTGAGAGTTATAAGATTCAGGTTTTCTGTATTGCAGAAGAGGAAGCAGAGCAAAAGTGGTTTGAAATTGAGTTTGAGCCATGAAAGCCAAAGCCAAATCCCAGCCATGTTATAAATTCAAGTGAGCCAGCTGCAACAAAGATAAAATAGTCCACGTCACTTAAGTGAGCTGAAAGAAGAAAAAGCAAAAACGACATGAAAAGTTTCAGCACCTGGGTCACGCACAACCCACATCAAATAACCAAAACGCAGAAAAAATCTCACAAACGGCAAATCATTTTTCACTCACTCTCATCTATAAATACAATTCATCTCTCACTCATTTTCTCAAGCTTTTCAAGCCAAAAAATCTCTGCTGATTTTCTTCCTCAATTCCTCAATACAAAACCTTTTGCTCAGATTCTCTTCTCATACTTTCTTCCATCAAATTAACTTCAAATCAACCTCAAACACAGATCAATTCAACCAGAGATTCGTTCAGAAGAAGAAGAGAAGCAAGAAGAAGTTTGGATTGATTTCTTACCTGAGTTTGAAGGTAGATTGAGCTTCACCGTCATTTTCGATCCGTTACCTTTTGTTATGATTCTTTAAACTGTTGGTACTGTTGTGAAGAATTTTTGATTTCGATCTGTTCGGTGTGATTTTCGCATCCCGTCGCTTTGATCTGAGCAAGCTTTGAGCTCGCAAAAATGGTGTGAAGAAGTTACCGTGAAGAAGAAAGGAGAAGATGAAGTTTCTGTTCTCTTTCTCCTTTTAAATTGTTTTTTTTCATTTATTTATTCTTTTTTTTATCTTTTCTTTTTTTTATATTGTTATTAGTTTATTTTTTATAAACTAATAATAATATTCTTGAAAAAAAGAAAGCATTAAAAAATTATTTGAAAACATTTTGATCAATTGTTGGTGGTTTTGGATCTTGAATTTTGATAGGATTTCATCAATATCAATGGACTTTGGGTGTTGATTTTTATCCACCAAGAGAGGTGATTGATATTGATGATAATTTAATCGATTTAAGATTCAAATTGTGATTTCTTTTCATTCTTATTTTCTTTCTTCTTTTTTTTATTATTTTTATTTTTGATCGATGAAATCTATGGATCATAGATAATTGATTATCAAGGTTGTTTAATCTTCATTATTTCAAATCTATGGACGAATAATCATTGAGATAATTCTCCTTACTTTGGAATAGTGATAGATTACCTTTGATTAATTAATTAAAAATCTTGATTATGATGAGATCACTACCTCTTTTCTTTTTGTGTGGCATGTTTTAGGAGAGTGATTTACATATCACTTCTCTAACATGTATTAACACTAACATTTTATTGACCGGCCTCAGATAGTCGTGGTTTCTACATAAACCCGATTACGATTGCTTAACATAGCGCTAAATTGTCCCTTAATCGGAAAATGATCATTCGTGGCTCAAACTTACGTTTAAAAGTCCAAGTATGTTTAGTTGCTTGTCTTAACTCCAATACCTATGAAAATCATTGTTAGGAGGCTTTGATTCTATCAATCCTCTAATGAATTTTCATTAATCTTGGTCTAAGTGCAAGAATTAATCATCATTGATCATATGTTCTAACCACTAACCACTAATTCACTAACAATATCCTTGTTTAATTTTGTTTATATTCTCTTCTTACTCTTTATTTTTTTACTTTTATGCTTCCATTTTATCATTACATACCATATCTTTGTTTATGTTTATGTCATTTTTTCTTTTGTCCACTTGGACCATACTTTGTTCAAAACACTAATAAAGGATAAAACATCTAAAAAATTTGGTGCTATTAATTTTGTGGTTATACTCTTGGACCATTCTTAGACCTTGGACTTCATGGACATTTTGGACTTAGGATTAGGACTTTCTTCCCTATGCTTGGAGAATTTTGAATCTTAGCCTTTATTTGGCTAGATCACTGGCTTATACTTTAAATCGGATGGAATTCTTTTTGCTTGCTTTGGAGTGTGCTACAAGTCGGTTAGATCTTTCTTACCTCTAGCTCTTATTTTATTTTTCAGGATAGTCACTTCATCTCCTCCCTTTCTTAAATTTTCAAAACTTTCTCCCTCTTTCAAAACCTTCTTGGTTTCAAACTTCAAAACCGCTTTCGCAATAAAACCTTGACTTTCGTCAAGTGATTTTTAAACTTTGTTTTTCTTAATAAAAGTCAATCAATGTTAATCATGTTTTGACCAATTTCAAAAGACATAAAAAATACAAAAACTCATCAACTCTTTTTGTGCCTTTATGCACTTTTTCACTTTAAAACTTTTCATAAAGTTTAGACATGATTCATTTCTATAGTTGAGATGTAAATCTCCTATTCCCCATATTATTAAGACTTTGACATTTTCCACGTTGATGTTGAGTGATAGTCTTGTTGATAATCCAAGCAAATCCTCCATCTTTATGTGACGCAAATGTTGTCTTAATACTCGTGGGTGGATAGTCGCAGTTTTCTCCTTGAAATGACGACTTGTCTTTACATCTAAAATCAATCAAAACCAACAAATTTTTGTCATTTGTACCACGAACTACGGGGTTTTGATTCCATATTGCACTTTATGGGTACGTAGGCATGAGACGATAAGTCTCTCCAAACACAAAAATCTAAAAAAATATTCTCTTCTCATCTCCCCAATCTCTTTTCAAACAAACCATTTTCAAACCAAAAAGCGTAAATATTTCAAAGGGCTCCTATAGAGTACTATAGACGTTTTGGGTGCTAACACCTTCTCATTGCGTAACCAACCCCCTTACCCCGATCTCTGTCTTGTGTTCTTATTTTAGAGCTCTTTGGTTTTGTTCGCTCTTTTTCCTTTCCTTTATTTGGATAAAATAAAAGTGCGGTGGCGACTCTTGTTTTCTTTGAGTTAAGTTAGTCAATAACTTATACTCACGATTTTTACCGCTACACAACCGAACTTTGATTTGTCCAAAGGAAGGGATAAAGATCGAAATTCCCACAATGCAATGCAAATGCAAGGTTTAGAGAGTTATAGGTTCGGGGGTTGGTTAAACTTAGGGAAGGTACTAGCATCCTAAGTTTCTGTAGTATCCTACAGGAACCTCTTGTTTTATATTGTTTATTGCTATGGTTTATCTGCTTAATGGTTTGAAAGACCTAGGGGTTTATTTCTAAGTATACTCGATAAGATGTCGCATCTTATGCCTACATATCCTTACGGGAGTGGAATCAGAGTACTTGTAGTTTCCCTAAAGGGTTTGAGGAGTTCTTTGACTGTGGTCAAAGTTCCTACGGGTTTAGGGTAGTTGGTTGATTGGTTCTAGGAGAAGAGATGCGTTGTCATTTTAAGGGAGATGTAACCGCCACAGGTTGTAGGAAAATAGTCTTTGCATCGTCTTAAGAAAAGGGTTCAAGTACTCTGATTGTTTGACGAGTACGCCTTTATCTCTCTTAAGGCAAAGTTCCTATAAATTGACTGTATTGATGTGGGGTGGAAATTCTATCTCACTTAAGATGATTAACATCTTTCTCTAATGTGTTTGAATAAAGTTGTATTGAGTGGTTTGTATTGTGTGTTCTAAGTTGTAAAAGGTAAAGAACAGTCCTTCCTATGGGGTAGGATCTATCCTATGAGATCGACTTGAATAAGATCAAGGATCGAGGGGAGGATGATGCAAATGTGAATGCATACGCACGATTGTTGGGATCATGCGCAGATTCTTCCTCTGGACGGAATGCGATGCGGAAATATAAATACGATAATGTAAATTACTATAAAGTAAATTGCGGAAGTAAAAGGAGGCAAAATAAGTAAAGCATACATGCACGCATGAAAGCGCTAAGAGTGAGTGTGTCGTGAGGTGTAAGCGCGCACGATTGAATTGGTCTTACGATGTTTGATTGATTTTAAGCGAGGTTGATTTTATTTTAAAAGTGAATTGATTTTTAGGAAGAAAAGTTAATTGTTAAGATTGATTTTTACGGGGAGATTATATTAGATGAAATTCTAAGTTTGTTAAATAAAACGCTATTATGATTTAATTTTATTATCTAAGACAACTTAAATGAAATGATCACTTAAATAAAATTTATTATAAAGGATTAATTATAAAATAAAAGAGTTGTCTTATTTATTCCTAAAAGAAAATTGATATTAATTAGATAAAAATGGCAATTAGAGATAAGTTATAAAAGGTTTTCTCTTTTATTTTATAAAAAACATACTAATTAATAAAATGCTATTTTTAAAAAGGGTTAATTAATTGTTTGGCAAAATAATTTTAGGTGAATAGGAAGATTTTTCTTAAAAAACTAATTATTAAAAAAAAGTTGATTAATTAGGAATTTTAAACAAAAGATAGAGTGATTAATTGTTAAATAAGTGAATTAATTAAAAGGGATTAATTAAATAAAATTAAAAAGATTAATAAAAGTTGTTAGTTCATTTTAAAAAGTTAATTGGTTGGTTAGAGAAAACTAGAGGGTTGAACGTATGGTGAATGTGCGGTTCGCGTGTGTGCAAAGAATTACAGCCACAAAAAGTTAAAACGACAGAACATTACAACACAGAAAAGCCAAAAACGACGGAAGAACCCTAGGTCCTAACTTGCTCGCTCGCTTCTCTTCTCCGATTCACTCTCGCTCAAAAACTTCATCGTCTTGTTCTCCCTTTCGCACCTGAAACAACAACCGAGGCATCAATAGTTCAACAATGTTAACAAGTATAAATAGTTTTACCGAAAAGTGAATGAAGGCGGCGGGATGGAGGTGACGAAACGGATGCGTTGTCTGTCGGACTCACGGCGGTGTGCAGCGGTTTCGTCAACGGGAAAGATAAGTCTCTTTCCGATCTATTAGGTTTATGGAGAATAGGTTTTTTATGTTGATTTGCGGTAGCTTCTTTCTCTTTTTTTTTTCCGATCCCTCTTCTCTTCTCACCCTTCTCTTTATATAGGCTTTTGAGATTTAGTGCTTTGAATGTCTGATTTAAACGCTTTGAATACTGATTGGAAATTTCTGTTTTAGTTATAACTTGATTCAAAAAATTTCCTCTTCTGTTCCAATCTCTTAATCATTCGTTAAATGAAAAGAATCAAATCCTGATATTGCAATAATCTGTCCACGATTTGGATTGGGATATTCGTAGTATCTTGGGGTATATTCTCCACTTGATTTTGCTGACTTGGAAATTTTGGTTTGTAGGTGTGACTGGCGATGGATTTGGGCCTGGGAAGAATTCGTGGTCCAGAGAAAAAAAGCAATCCTGATACGTTGGGGTGGTGTTGTACTTTCTTGGTTTAGAAGGATTCTGATACACGGTGTAGTCTTTCAAACTAGAACGCAACAGCTCGCAAAAGGACATGTTGGAATAGCTTTGATTCAATAAAACTTAAAGAAAGATTCAGTGTTGCCTTCATGGGTTTGTCTCGTGTAAGCTACGTCATGAACATCTAGAGAATGTCTATTATTTGGATCCTTATCCATATCATCAGAGGACATCACAAAAAGTTGACCTTGGTCCTTTTGCAAAGAGAATGTTATTGGGGATCCAGAACAATCACTAAGCTCAGTGATAGCACTATATTGACTGCAGGTTGTAATAGGTCCAATTCTCTTCATGACCTCTACCTTGGGCTCCAAATAACCAGTTCCCGCGCCCTGCGCACCTAAGCTATTTTCTTGTCATTAATGCAAAGCTCTTCGTTAACTAACCCTTCCCAGCTTGAGTTATTTTCTGCGGTTATTGACTTTGAAACTTCATTCTCAATTAGTTTGGAAAACCCTGAGGGAAAACTCCAAGGTATTATCTTTGGTAGTATCTTATGATCAGCCTCAAGATCAAAAGGAAGTGAGCCATATAGTGTCTGCACTTTCTTATCTGTGCTATATTTTTTATTCAGCAGCCAGAACCGAAGATGCATAATGGTTTTACGAATATCTCTGTCACAAGAATGGATAAACTTCTCTAGTAAAAAAAAGGGTTAAAGTTGACTTCTTTTGTGCCACAAACCTTGAACAACTGGCAAAGCAACTCATCCGGCAATGGCAAAGAGAAGGAAACGCGTTGTCAACATAGATTAACTGGCAGGCCAGCATTATAACTGTTGCTGGTCAGTATAATTGGCCCTCTTGCTGTCTCGGCAACGTGTTGTATGGCAATAATGCATCCACGGTCTTCAGGAAAAAAGATGTCAACATCCTCAACTAGAATTAAAGTTTTGACAGTATCAGATGTAAGTGTGTCATTAATGTCATGCAACTTCTGAGATGTCCCGACAGGACTACGAGCTCCATCGTCGGATATGGCTATCATTTCAATCACATCATCAGCTATCTCTTCAGCTGCTTTCACATCAGGGGAAGCTGGAGCTAGAAGCAATTTCACAGTTTTCTTCTCTAAACTCACAGAGTGTTTCACTAACCTTTTGACACCATGTGATCCAAGAGCGTCTCCAAACTACTGCTTGACAGCAGTCCCATTTCGACAGTCTGATGCATTGAGCTCTAAAACATCAAAGCCTTGCTCTTGGGCACAAGCATATACAGCTGCAGATTTGCCACTCCCAACTGGTCCTGTAATTAAAAGGATATTCTTCAGGGAACCCTCATCTTTTGAAGCATAGTCATGATCAGGACAATTATAATCACTATCAACACTTAGTATGTCAAGATGATCCTTGTTAGAGGAACCCTTTCTGTTTTTGTAACGTCTTTCATGCTAAAGATGTAACCAGTCACACAGGAATTTCAGGGATTCACTATTACCGCAAACCTCTGAGGCTTTTGTTGGTTTGTACTTGTGTATCCATAAGCTGCTCTCAGCCTTATCTTCACAACTATGGCAGGAAGAGCTCATCCTTTCTTGAAGAAACATACTCGGTAGCTCGATATCTGATTTTCTAAAAATGCATGCTTGCCCTGACTCATTACTGTTATCATCCATCTCCAAGTCCACTATGGCGTCTTTGGGATTCAAAGTACATGTTGCTTGCTTGTTAGCTAGCACAGCTGAGTTTTCTGGTGACATTTCCTTCATATTTTCTGAGAGTGTAGATATTTTATCTGAATAAGACAATGCGTTCTGAGAAATTGACGTGCTTGAGGGTTTCACGCCACTAAGAAAGTTATCAAAACTTAAGGGTTCAACAGAGACATCCATAACAGATATGCACCAGTGTTGTATCTCTGCTATCTTTCTTGCATTGCCTTGCAAGCTCTGATCTCAATTGTATCTGTTCACTTGATTTATCTGCAGGTGTAAAACGACTTGCAAGAGCAAACACTTGGTGATGGTCCAGGTCAATAACAGTGCCATTAAACAATAGTTCAGTGACAAGGAGTTCATCCTGAAATTGCAGCTGGGAGTCTCGCACTTTTGCTTTCAGGTGTTGAATTTCACGGTTCGCTTAAGCTTTCCTCTCAAAGCTCTTAATTTGCTCTATATCTTGAACTCTATCTGATAAAGCAATAATCTGGTACAGGTCGGTAAGATCATCATTAACAGGAGCAGTAGCGGAATAAGCAGCAAGCTCAACCAAGAGGCGAAGAAGCAACTTTCCCTTGAAGTTCATTGACATATCGGGTGTTCTAGCAGCAGATCGTAAGTGTAGATTATCCTGTAGTTATGCTTAGCATGGCTTTAAGATGTGAAGCAGCAACAACCACCCTGTTCCATTCCGTGTACATATTTCCAAGACTGGTCACGTTTATGGATGGTTTGCTATGAGTTTTTACCGATATTCTAATTCCTCGTTGTATGCAGGTTGTGCAGACATGTTCAAAACGTGCTGGTGGAAGGCTGGAGTTAATATGCAGGTTGAATTTCAATACAACACCAAGAATGTTATCGTGTGGCTTGCCTTAATTGTTGTTAGTTCAAAGTAGAGTCCAAACCAAACTATCTTGCAACTTATTTCGGTCAAAAGTGTAATCCAGATTCTCGGTTGTGTAGGAATTCTGGGACGTAGTTGCCGTTGAAGCCTTGATGGGTTCCAAATGACAACTCCATAAAAGTGTGAAAACTTGGCATGATGGTACCGTAGCTTCCTGTTTGGTTTACGTTCAACCCAACCTATGCCGCACTATCAACTTAAGACATGCTTTTTAAGTCAAATTATTCTAGTGTCGGAAACAAATTAGTGATGTTCATGGAGTCTTGTTTGTACACCTTGTTCATGCTCAGGATTTCCTTTTTAATTCAATTGCAGGGAGAAAGCTTCTGCTGATAACCAAACAAAGGACGGTGAAGACTTAGGCCAATGGTTGCAAGTGATCTGATGAAGGAGGAGAAGGCTACAGCAAGCAATTGCGGATGAACTCATGCGACTATGGATAAAAAACGACGGCTGGTGTAGCGAGAGTACCGTAGCCGGCATTTGTACTGTCAATATTGTAGTTTAGCGAATTGAGGCAATTACGGCATTGTAAATATGAGGCACTGAACTTAAGATTGAATGTGCAGAAAATAGTATTCCTCTGTTACTCCTTAACACAGTGTTAAATGTATATTGAAGTATTATTCGTGTGGGTATTTTGTTTAAAGTTTACTGCAACTTGCTGGTCAACCAAGTGGTACTATCTTTCAACTCTAAAGTTGTTGGGAGAAACTATGTAAAACCAACACAGAGTCTAACCAAAGCCTTCATATGGAGAAAACATATAAAAACAAGGGCACGTGTACCAACAATCCTTCTTTAATCTCCTACGTCCTTAAATTCGGGAGCTTTTCTCCATGACCATGAGGCATGCTTTAGTGATAGGAGGTGATATAACCTTGTCCTTGTTTTGGATTTAAACTTGTGGGCTTTTATTCACAAAGGGTTTGAAATAGAATACGAGCCTTGAACCAATTGCATCTTTATCTCAAAACAATAAATATGTTGTAAATCCAATAAAGTCCAACACTGATGTGGATTTCGTGAGTCCTGACTTGGCTTAGAAGATATCTCATCTCTTGATACTCGGGACCCCATAAGTGTAACCTGCGATCTCGCTTGCCACACCATCATGGCTAGTCTTGAATGACTAACCTCAAAACTTAATGGGAGAAATGATCTGGCCTACATTCGAGTTAGTTGCCTGTGTAAAACTGATTAGTCGTAATAAAAAATAAAAAAAAAATAAAATAAAACAAGTAGGAAACAATCACAAGAAGGCGAAATCTCATGGTCAAAAATTAGGGTGTGACACCAGTTTGGTGCAAATCACACCTACTCTGGGGGCTACCAAGCTAGGGAGGAAATCCATTATAAGCAGTGTTAATTCAGAGCCAAACTACCAGTTTGCACTCTTCACTTAAGACCTACCCAATGCAACTTCAGCCTAACTCTAGACTTGAGTTCCTACTCACTCCCCCTCAATCACAGTAGTGATATCAACCAATTAAGTTACAAATAAACATGAAGACACACTTCAAACAAATCTTGTTCTTGCTTCACAACTTCAATCAAGAGACACAACACTTGTGCTTAAAAGCTTAGAGTGACACAAATAAAATACAACTTAGAACACACTAGTCCAAAGCAATCATCCAGGTGATAATTGCTTGGCTCACAAATAATCATAAGACAAACACACGTGAAGAACACACAGAATTCTTCACTCACAAATAGCTCATAAAAACACTCTGTAAAATCTCTAAGTCTCTCCTTTGAGTCAGGATTGCCACTTCTGTATTTATAGGCAGCGTAAGATCCTTGGGCCTCAGTGCAGCAATTAGGTTAAACCTCTTTTCGTAAATCAGGGTTCTTTCAATTAGGTCATAGGCATTTTACGTTATCCTTAGCATTGCCTAGTATTTCTCCCTAATATGTTTCTTGGAATCTAGCCTGAGCTAACTCAATCATTATACCAGAAAAATAAACGCGCGCCCTTGATGTCAGCAACATGATGTCATAACATTCAGTATGACATCCAATACACTTTGTTCTAACTAACCAAACTTACCCTGCAGAACACTACGCAAGCATGTCATGACATCAATCATGACATCTACACACATCATTGTTTTACCATAAAATGCAGCCAATCAAGAACAACTACATCCTCTTTTTCTCTAATGAAAGGATTCTTTGTCTCTAATGATGACAATAACAAAGGAAGAATCATTTATATTGATATCGTTTGTTTATACAAAAGTTTTTTTTCCAAGTTCACTGCTCTATTATGTCAGTACCATATTTCCAAAAATGTGAGAGCAAGATGTAAGTTGGATGTCGAAGTGAAAAATTTAAAATCTATGAACGTGAAAAGGATCAAGCCAACTAAATTATGGAAATTGTGATAGGTCAATGGAAAACTATACTTGAGATCGACTCTAAGGAAACATATCTTTAGTATCTTCGCTTTTGAAAGTTATATGTACAAAATTTTATAATTTTGTGGAATATTGGAAATAATGAAGTAGAAAGTGGTAAGAACATGTACCGATGACATCTGAAATTTGCTAATTATAGATTTAAAAAAGTATCTTGTAGAAAGTATGAGTGATATATGAACAAGTTAGGAGTCAATTAGAAGTATAAAACTACAACAACATTTAGAGATACAAGATTCATTTAATAAGAGAATGATTCTAAGGGAACAAAAAATTCAATAAAAATGTGTTATGGTCTCAATTGGTTGGAAGTATTTATAGAAATTATATGTGTTTAATAGACGACAAGGAAGGTTGGGTGGATGGATGTGTGGTATGAATAAATCAAATGTTGTTTCCCAATTAGGACAACATATTAATTCATTAAGACAACATACTAGTTTACATGTGCATGTGTAATTGCAAAGACATTGTTGCATGATAAGCTTATCCATTTGTATGAAATTCACACTTATTGGAAGAGGTTGCTATTTGACAATAGTGATGAAGGAAGTTCATCGATATATATATATATATATATATATATATATATATATATATATATATATATATATATATATATATATATATATATATATATATATATATATATAATATATATATATATATATATATATATATATATATATATATATATATATATATATATATATATATATATATATATATATATATATATATATATATAATATATATATATATATATATATATATATATATATATATATATATATATCTTCCTAAAATGGGAAGTTATTCATGTGCTCACATGTTGTTTGTTGTATACAGAACTTAGTATTTTTATTTTTATTTTCTTACTGGTATAATTTTGATTTAACACTCCAGAAAATTATTTTTTATGGTTCGGATTATAGAATCTGAGTTACACTCGTAATAGAACTGACAACTTCGTTTGTTTATTCAAATATTTTAATGCATGTTTGTGAATTATATGTTATGCTTAATGTATGAGGATAAATATGAAAGCGATTTCGTAAATTTTCTCATCCATGAACAACTTCAATATGTCCAACTGCAAATAAGTCTAAGATAAAATATGCACTAAAGAAGAGTTGTTTTAGTCAGAATGATGGTTCCACTAAATGTTCATTGTCATTTTTTGAGCATGTGGACTCATCGCATCCATATATAAACGCTTAACAAATGAAATCATCACGCTCAACTAGAAATAGTGCATATCATTATTATCAAACACATAAACCTTCACCAACACGACATAATGTCTTAAATCTAATGAATTGTCTATATTTATGCATCAATATTTTGAAATTTTCATTGATGTTAAAGTAGATGATCACTGTAAATTTTATGTTTTATTAAGGCTACTTGGTCGGTCTATTGAATCTCATACCACCAATCATGTTAATTTTATAAGGGAGCTAAAAAGTAATTGTTAGGGTTACCTTCAATTGTTTGGGACAGTGAGTCGAGTCAATTAGGTCAAGCACACTCTGACTTTCGAAGGAATAAGACCATCCCTTTAACATTAATGGACGATTATTCTAGTAACAAAGTTTCTTATTATTGAAAAACATAAAATCATTATGGTTCTATTAAGCAAATAAGGATTTTGAAAAATATGTTTTTTATTTCGATCTCAGTTCACATGAGTATGAATATGCTCCAATTCCGTTATGCTCCAGTTTTCCAATTTGTTTCTAGGATGTGTAACACGTGCAAAATAAAAATTCAACAGTTTAGATTTAAAATATAACTTCTTCTTTCCAACCAGACCATATATTCTCGACCTCTTTTTCACTCATCTTCTTCTTTCTCACCACCACAACCCTTCTATCTTTCATCTGTCGTTGTCGATTCCCTATATTGTTTTTTTTGTCGCCATCAATGACTGAGTTTTTTCACCATTTTCTATTTCAAGACTCTACAATAATTTTATTATTTTATAATCCTCATAGCAAAGAAGTTCAATATATATATATATATATATATATATATATATATATATATATATATATATATATATATATATATATATATATATATATATATATATATATATATATATATATATATATATATATATATATGCAATAGACAAAAATATAAAATGAATAGTATAAAATTTGATATAAAAAATAAAATAGGATAACAAAATTATAAAAAAAATAAATCTTAGTAAACATAAAATATAAAAAACTATAAAAAAAAACAAAAAGAATGAAGTGATTATAATTTATATAAAATAACAAAAATACGAAAAATAATTTGAAGGTGAAGAACAATTAGAATAAAATGATGAAAATAACATATAAAAACCACACAAAAGTGAAGTATTAGTAATAGAAAATGAATAATTTTAAAATATTAAAATAAAACTGAGAATATTTTAGTAAATATAATAGTTTAGATTCTTTCCCTCCCCTCCAAAGCTCCCCGATTTAGGGGACACTCAAATTGTGTTTTGGAGGAATTTTGCTCCCCTCCCCTAATAAATTTTAAACCAAACACATTTAATTAGAAATATTATCTCCCCTCCCCTCCATTTACATGGAACCAAACACACCCTTATGTTGCATAATTTATTTTAAAACTTGATCACAACACCACTAACTAATCTTCAATTTTAATCAACAAATTTCAAATCCAAGTAGTTTTTTTATGATGAGACAAAAAGGAAAAAAATTGCAAGTCAGAGAGAGACAACATCAACAATTTGTTTTAGATAGGATAAAAATTGGGTTTCACAAAAGAAGAGGAATCAAGTATTTTATAGAAAAATATGTCAATTTAAATTGTTAAATCTTAACCATTGAATATTTAATTGAAAAAAGTCATACATCTACAAAGAAGGAAATGAGAAACTTGACAAATTTACTCTGAAGCATGTTGAGTGTATAATTCAAGTTGTGTAACCTAAGCCCAAACCCAAGTTGATTAGAGTTAGAGTTTGCTATGTTAGTTACTTAATACTCAAGTTATTTAGTTTTGTATATATATATATATATATATATATATATATATATATATATATATATATATATATATATATATATATATATATATATATATATATATATATATATATATATATATATATATATATATATATATAATATATATATATATATATATATATATATATATATATATATATATATATATATATATATATATATATATATATATATATATATATATATATATATATATATATATATAATATATATAATATATATATATATATATATATATATATATATATATATATATATATATATATATATATATATATATATATATATATATATATATATATACACACACACACACACACACACACACACACACACACACACACACACACACACACACATATTGTAGTTTAGTTTATAATCTCATTCAATAATAACAATTCTTATTCTTTATTCTCTCTTTTTCTCCTCTCACTCAAAGTTCATCACACATTAGCAAATTGGTATCTAGAGCTCCGATTAGTTTCTTGATCATACTTTCAAGAATCAAACATCAGTGATTATGTTTTGGAGATCGTGTGTTGTTAATCGCGTTTGCTGCAAAGATGAATGATAACAATGTCATTCTGAATTCTCTTCCAATTCTTGACGACAAGAATTAAATCTGATGCAGAAAACAAATGCAATCTCTGCTTGGATTTCATGAAACCCTAAAATTGGTTACTAATGGCGTCCTTGAGCTTATTGAGAACACAATTGATGCTCAAAGAGTCGTGAACAAGGAGGCCAAGAAAAAATACTTTATGGTTGCGTTTTATATTCAATCGGTGGTAGACACGAAAAACTTTGATTGCATTTCTCATGCTGAATTGGCGAAGGAGGCATGGAATATTATTGTCAAGTATTAAGAAGGTGGTGAGAAGTTTAAATTCGTCAAATTGCAAACATTGTGAAGGCATTATGAATTAATGCATATGGGAGAATAAGAAAAGATTGCAGGCTATGTCTCGAACGTGCAAAAGCTTGTTCATCTTATGAAAGGTTACGGTGAAACCCTAAATGATAAGATGATAGTTGAGAAGGTAATGCATACACTGACCTCTCATTTTGATCATGTTATCGTTGTTATTCAAGAATCAAGCAATCTTTGAACATTCAAATTGGAAGATTTGGTTGGTTCGTTTGAGGCACATGAGATGAGGATTGTCGAAAGGAAGTGTGTTCAAGATTCGATACAAGCTCTACACGCTCAGAAATGGAATAAACGTGGTGGTTCCAACAAGTTCAATAGCAAAGAAGATATGACTCAGAGTAAGAGGTCTTGGTTGAACCCTCAAAAGCATATGGTCGATGATAAGGCTTTTGAATCCTCGAAAAAAAGAGAAGGAGACTCCTATCAGAAAGACAAAGAAGAGAAAAAAAGGTATGCAATGTATAATTGTGAAAAATGGGGTCACTTGGCCAAGAATTGTTGGTACAAGAAAGACAAGAATGAAGGAGAAAACCTTGCACGCCAAGATTCAGATGATTCTAAAGACATGTGAGCATGTCGAAACCAAGATCTAGTTTCTCGATACAGGGTGTTTGAATCACATGACTAGTCAAAAACTGTGGTTAGAAAATTCCGACGAGTCAAAGAAAAGCAGGGTCGAGCAAGGTCAAACTTGCTAATAATAGCTCGTTGCAAGCAGAAGGTATTGGGGACATAGTTATTCAAAGGAG
>OZ012735.1:922862833-922936797 GCA_963859935.3 Lathyrus sativus
TCAATTTACATGTGACAAAATAGTTTAGAAAGTTTATGATTTATGGCAGAAAATAGTTTAGGAAGGATATGTTACCTACTGAAGAGTGAGATTTCTATGGAGATATGACTCAAGAATTAAGAGGTTTATAATTTGTGTTCTAAGCTTAACTTATAGCTCTTATAGTTGTGAACATAATTGGAATTCCTTTGAAATGACAATGAATTACTATTTGTTTGTTTATAGATTGATTTTAATATTTTTAGAAACATTGAGTTGAATTATTATTTACTTTTTAGGTTCATAAAAAGAGAAGAAATAGGTTGCATCAAAAAGAGGTGAATAATTTGGTTTATGTCATGTAGAATTTAAAGTTGAAAAATAGAAAACGAAAATCAAATAGTGTTGTTATTTCATTTGTGTCATATACGAGACATTTATAAGTTTAAGAACACAGGAGTGTGTCATATATGTGTAAGTTATAGGTTTTTGAATGTCATTTTTAATTTTCCATAGACTCGTACAAGTTTGCAAGTCGAGTCTACAGACTCTAAACGAGTCTGAGTAGACTCGCGAGTTTGACAACCTTGCTTAGAACTATTTGACATTTACAATACTATGGTCTTAAAACCTTCTATGTCAAAGAATAGGACATTTAAGACCATGATCAATTTGTTTGAGGTACAATGCCTAAAAATAGTTGTCAATCACAAAAAGAGTTGGTTATGGCATTTACGATTTGGCCATATGAATTTTAAGTCACTCAATCAATTGATTACTCAAGATATGGTAACTGGTATACCAAGTTTTGAGATGCCCGACAAACTCTGTGAAGTTTGTTTAGTAGGGAAGCAATCCAGAAAGTCTTTTGTTTCGACTATGCCAATGAGGTCCTCTTGCATACTAGAAGTAGTATATTCAGATGTATGTGGCTCGTTCGAGCATCATACCATTGGTAGAAATAAGGATTTTGTTTCATTTATTGATGAGTATAGTTGAAATCTTTGGATCTATGTGATCAAACAAAAGGACAAAGTATTTGAAATCTTAAGATATTCAAGATGCTTGTCGAAAACTAGAGTGAAAAGAAGATCAAGGTTTTGCGAACAGATGGAGGTAGCGAATACACAATCAAGATATATAAGGAGTTTTGTGCAAAATATGGTATCGATCACGAGGTAACCACTCCTTACACACCTCAACATAATAGAATAGCAAAAATAAGAAACATGACCATATTGGATATGGTGAGATGCATGTTGAAGCAGAAGAATTTTCCAAAATCCTTATGAGGTGAAGATGTCACCACTGCTATTTATATTCTTAACAGATGCCCTACCAAGAAGTTGAAGAACAATGTTCCTGAAGATGTGTGGAGTGGAAAATGACCATCAGTGAGTCATGTGGAGGTGTTTGATTCTATTTTCCACAAGCATATCCCTAATGCTAGGAGAAGGAAGCTTGATAATAAAAGTGAACCTATGATTCTGGTAGGATATCATAAGATGGGAGAATACAAAATATTAAATCCAATGAACAATAATATTGTAATTAGTCGAGACATTGTGATTGACGAGAACTCTTCCTAGGATTGGAATTCGCGTGATGCAACTAATAAGCCATTGATGAGTTATGGCGTTGATGAAGAAAGTAGTGGGCATGAAGAAATTCCAGTTAATGAAACTTCAACAATAGTGAAAGTCAAAGATGATAATAAAGTCAAAGTCGAATCAGATAATCGAGAGGGTGTGGCTAGCATAAGCAAAAGACCTTAAAGAACTAGAGTTCTCCCAGTAAGGCTTCAATACTGTGAAGTGGTTGATGATGATGTAGTCACAACAGATGGAGATTTGGTTCATTCCGCTTTACTTGCAAGTGATGAAGCAATCAGCTATAGCGAGGCTAAAAAGAATAAATAATAGAAGTCATCATTGGTTGAAGAGTTACAAGTATTCGAAAGAAATAACACATGGGAGTTAGTCGAATTGCTAACACATACAAAAATTATCGAAGTAAAGTGGGTGTTCAAACTGAAGCACAATCTTTATGGTTCGATTTCAAGACATAAGGAAAGGTTAGTAGCTCAAGGATTTCTTCAGAGAGAAGATCTCGACTACTCTGGAGTATATGCAATAGTAGCAGTATTAGTGACTATCTGATTGGTGGTAGCCTTGGGATGCAAGCAAGGTTGGTCGACATTTCACTTAGATGTGAAATCAATATTTTTGAATGGTTCCCTAGATGAAGTCATGTATGTCAAGAAACCTTCTGAGTTTGTGATATAGGAGGAAGCGATGAAAGTGTACAAGTTGCACAAAGCACTCTATGACCTCAAGCAGACACCTAGGGCATAGAACAAGAAGATCGACTCATACTTGGTCGAATTAGGATTCATCATATGCAAATATGAGTATAGTGTATATGTTCAAATTGTGGTAGAAGATATAACAATTATCTGCTTATATGTCGATGACTTGTTAGTAACTGGAAATAACTTGGAGAACTTATCGAAGTTCAAAGAGTTGATGAAGAAGGAATTTGAAATGTAAAATTTGGGAAAGTTATTGTACTCCCTAAGCATGGAATTTTAAATATCGAAGCAAGGTATGGTGCCACATTAAAGAAAATATGTCAAAGAGATACTCAAGATATCCCGGATGGAAGTCTTGAATCCTGCATCCTCACCTGTCGAACCAAATTTGAAGCTGGAGAAGCATGGAGAGGAAGGGAAAGTCGATTTCACTTTGTTTTAAAATTTTCAAATCTCTGAGATATGTGTGCAACAATCGACCTGATATAGGTTTCTCAATCAAATTAGTGAGCAGAGATACGTAAGTGAATCAAATGTGTCACACTTGAAGGCTGTAAGAAGAATCTTGAGATACTTAAAAGGATAGACAAATTATAGAATTCTATTTCCATGAGATTCTAAAAGCAAAGAAGTTGATATTACTTGCTATTCAAATGTTGATTAGTGTGGAGATAAGGAAGATCGAAGAAGCACAATTGGTTTTTTCTTTCAAGTATTTGTGCCCCAATTTCATGGTGCTCAAGAAAGCATCTTGGTGGCATTATCATCATGTGAGGCTGAATATATAGGAGGATCTTATGCTGTGTGTCAAGCAATTCAGATCAGATATGTGTTGGAAGAGATGAAGGTCGAAGTGAAGAAACCTTTGGTGTTGCTGATCGACAAAAAATCAGTAATTAATCTCGAAAAGAATCCAATTTTGCATGGAATGAGTAAGCACATTGAGGCTAGATTTCATTTCCTAAGGTAGAAGGTGAACCAAGGTGAACTTGAAGTGAGACATTGCTCGAGTGAAGCACAGTTGGCCGATATTTTCACCAAAGGATTGAAGATCGACAGATTCTTAACTTTAAGAAAGAAATTAGGAATAATTCAGATCGATTATGATTAGCTAGTTGTTAGTAACTTGGATTATAAGACGGTGTGTTGAGAGTATAATCCAAGTTGTGTACTCCAAGTCCAAACCCAAATTGATTAGGGTTCGAGTTTGTTATGTTAGTTATTTAATACTCAAGTTACTTAGTTGTATATATACACACATATTGTAATTCAATTTATAATCTCATTCAATAATAACAATTCTTATTCTTCATTCTCTCTCTTTCTCTTCTCTTAAAGTGTCTCATACAGTAACAAATGATACAGACTCAATTCACATGATTCAATTGGAGCACCCTTTCATATACTTGCAAATTTTAAAAGATTGAATAATGATACAGACTCAATTCACATGATTCAATTGGAGCACCCTTTCATATACTTGCAAATTTTAAAAGATTGAATTTTCTATAATTTAATTTAATTGTGATTGTTACACTCTTAACTCTACTCACTGGCTGATATTGGAGCTAATATCCACTTACTCCCTCCGGTCTCATCTATAAAATAATTTTTTTTTTTTTTATCGTAATCTCATTTTAGAGTTAACGGCTCACCCCATCAAAACATCATACCATATAATTCATGTAATCAAAATAGATGTCATGCCAATAAAAATAAGATAACAGATCTTCAATCATTCTCCATGACAGATTACTTACACCACCAAAAACACAATTATACAACTATAACATTACACCTACCTATCATTTCATTCGCCTGTATAAATATATTCATCTCTTCCTTCGTCCAACTTACAAATTAACCAAAGTTCCAATCATTTACATTAATTCCTCCACAGCCTCCAATCACCAAGCCAAACATGAAACAAATTCTCTTTTCCTTCTCATTTTCTCTACTCATGTTATCCTCATTGTATTCCCCCAACATAGCAGCTACTGCACCGGCAGCATCGCCAAAACTTGCCCCGGCACCAAAAGCAGCATCACCAACATCAACAAAACCTTTAGTCCCAACACTTCCTGATTCACCGGACACTTCTGATTCCACCCCAGACGACATAACCCGAATCCTCAAAAAGGCCAAAACATTCACCATCCTAACCCGCCTCCTAAAAACTACAGAAATCATGAGCAGCATAAACTCACAGCTCATAACAGGAAAAACCGGTGGCCTAACTATCCTAGCACCAGACGACTCAGCTTTCTCAAACCTCAAAGCAGGGTTCTTGAACTCTCTAAACGAAAACAAAAAAATAGAACTCTTACAGTTCCACATCCTGCCACAGTTTGTTGATAGCAATAATTTTGATTCTCTTAGTAACCCTGTTGAGACTGTGGCAGGGAAAGACCCTTTAAAGCGTCCATTGAATTTCGAATCATTGGGTAACAGTGTTAATATCTCAACTGGTGTGGTTAATGCTACTGTGACTGGAGTAGTTTATCAAGATAACAAGCTTGCTATATATCGTTTGGATAAAGTTTTGCTTCCTCTTGATTTCTTTGGGACTAAGGCTCCTGCTTCTTCTCCTGTTGCTGCAAAAACACCTAAAGCTGATAAGGGAAAATCATCTTCTGCAGAAGATGAGGATGAGACAACAACACAGGATCAGAAAAGTTCTGGAGCAGTGAGTTTAATTGGAATTCAGGGAACAACGTTGATGACTATTGGAGTAGCTTTTGTTGCAGTGGCAATGTTTGGCAGCTGCATATGAATTATATGAAATAGTTAACCATGTTTCTTTTCTTTTCCTTTTTCTGTGGACTTTATTTCGGTCTGTTCTGTTGTTGGTGTGTGAAGTGAACTTTATTTGTTCCTTTTTGTTTTAGTGTAAAATTGTTTGAATATTTGGTTTGAGTAAATTTATATATGCATTAGTTTAAAACAATCTCAATGGATGATCAGAGAGAAAAACGCCCTGAAATTTATTTGGGTTGGTTACTTAACCAACAAGCTATAAAAGTTGTTTCTAATTTCAGTTTGCATTCAATCACAATCTATACACATTCTGCATCCATTCCATCTTGTTCATCATTGTGTATGTATTTGATTGCTTGCACTACAAGAAACTAAAAGAGTTGCGCTAATTGACACTGAGAGTCTGGTTTGATACTAGGAAATTGGTTTCAATACGAGAGAAAATTGGTTCCATACTAAAGAGAGAAATAGTTTTTGATACTAGGGGAACACGAGAGATTTGTGAGAGATTATCAATTTAGGAATGTGTGTAAATTTAGTGTTCTTACTCAACAATCATGAATACAAATGGGAGATTTTCATTTAACATCTTGGTTTTTTATTAAGCGGTTGGGGAAGATAGAGTGCTTTGATGAAATTGTTTTTTGAGTTCAAGAAGTATTTGAAATGGTACAAAACGGCTATGAAGAACGAGAAGCATAACCTATAGATGCATAATGGGTCACATTCAAAGACCTGAACATTCAATAAAATGTGGATGCTCAACTTTTGAAAAAAAATCTCAAAGGTGACAAAATCAAAATAGGTACGATATATCTTAGAGAAGGATCATGATAGTGGAGAAAAGGAGAAGCAAGTGAAGCTTCAATATTGAGTACGAATTAATGCAAATGGAAGAAGATCAAAAAATAAGTAATTACTTCTCTAAGTTTATTAGAGTGATGAATCAAATGAAGACCTATGATAAGGCTATTTCTGATCAGCAAGTGGTTGCGAAAATGATGAGATCTATGACTTCAGGATTTGGCTTCATAGTGGTGGCAATTTAAGAATCTTAAGATGTGAAGATCATGAAAATCGAGGAATTGAGAGGTTAGTTCAATAAACTTTACAAATTTAAGTGTTGAAAAAGATGGGCATTTAAGGAAGTTAAAGAATAAAGAGTTGCGCTAATTGACACTGAGAGTCTGGTTTATACTAGGAAATTGGTTTTAGTATGAGAGAAAATTGGTTCCATACTAAAGAGAGAAATAGTTTTTGATACTAGGGAAACACGAGAGACTTGTGCGAGATTATCAAATTAGGAAACACATAGAGAGGTGTGTGAATTTAGAATCCAAAGATTTGAAGATCACGAAAATCGAGGAATTGAGAGGTTAGTTCAACAAACTTTACAAGTTTAAGTGTTGAAAAAGATGGACATTTAAGGAAGCTAAAGCTGAATCTTCAAAGAGAGGAAGAGACTTTGACACCAATCAATCAAAGAAGAAGGAGTTTGATAAAAAAAAACAAGTGCATTGCGACAATTGTTTTTAAATATGAACATTTTGCTTATGAGCGTTGGAACAAGAAAGAAGGTAAGAAAAATTAAAAGAGTGATGAAGAGGCATTAAAAGAGTGATGAAGAGGCACACATAGTTCAAGATGATGATTATGAATCAAAAGAACTTTGTTAATACAACAACATGTGATGGAAACTCTATGTGTAGTTTATGGTAACTTGATTCATGATGTTGTAATCACATTGTTTGAAACAAAGAATGACTCAAAAAAATTTATCAAAGCAAAAGAACCAATGTAAAGCTAGCTAGCAAACAACAGTTACCTTGCAACAAGGCATATTTGACATTGTCATCAAAGAAAAGATGGAAATAATTCACTCATAAAAAAAGTATTATATGTAATTAATACTATGTACAATTTAATTGTTGGAACTATAATAATTATAGTAATAGAAATTGAAAAGTGAATTTGAAAAGATTCATTTTAGTCCCACATTGGATGTTGGAATTATATTAATGGGAATTGAAAAGTGAATTTGAAAAGATTCATGTTAGTCCCACATTGGATATTGGAATTATATTAATGGGAATTGGAAAGTGAATTTGACAAGATTCACTTTAGTCCCACATTGGAGGAATGGAAATATCAGCCTCACTAGCTACCTATAAATAAAGGGTAAAAATTCAATAGTGAGCACTCCGGATTTCACAAATTTACACGAATTTTGATTTCCCTCTCTCTCCCTTAATTCTCTTCATCTAAACAATTTTCTTTTCTTGGTTTTTTCGACTGGCTATTACAGCCAGATACTGGACTGACTATTTTCGCTAGATAATGATTTATCAGTGTGCAACTGATAATCGTAATTTTTGAACGGGCTGTTTTATCCTGGAGGCGTCGTCTGCTTTGCATATTTTGGCAGTACGGCGAAACGTCTTAAAGAAAGCGACCTAGTACGCGACTCGTCCCGATAATTTCCTTGTGCCAATATTTCAAATCCGAAAACAACAATTTTAAGACGTCTTCATAACTGCCATGGCAACTGAGGAAATTATCGGTACTACTGCGGCCGCTTTGGTCTCTGACAAACCTTTCAGGTTTGAGGGTTCCAATTTCAAACGTTGGCAAGCTAAGATGAAATTTTTCTTAAATCTGAAAAAGGTTGCCCACGTTCTGACTGAGGATATCCCGGTTGTCCCTTCTGCATCATCTGAACTACCTAACGGTAACTCACTTGCAGATTCAGACGGGACTTTCAAAATGTCTGACTCAGATGCTGCAAAAGCTAAGGCTGCAGCAGATGATCAGCAGCTCCGAAAAGAAATCGCCTTATGGCACGAGAATGATTATCTGTGCAAAAATCACATTCTGAACAGCCTTGCTGATGATCTGTACGACTACTACAGTAGCTACAGAACTGCTAAACAGGTATGGGAGGATCTGAAAAGGAAATATGATATTGAAGAAGCAGGTGCGAAGAAATTTGCTGTCAGCCGCTACTTGAACTACAAGATGGTGGATGAGAAGTCGGTGGAAACTCAAAGCCACGAAATTCAGAAGATTGCTCATGAGATTATTACAGAAGGTATGCCCCTTAATGAACAATTTCAAATTGCTGTAATTATTGACAAACTGCCCCCTGGTTGGAAAGATTTCAAAAATATACTTCGTCACAAAACAAAAGAATTTTCAATCGAGAGTCTGATTACTCGCCTCCGAATTGAAGAGGAGGCTCGAAAACAAGATCAGAAAGAAGAAGTCTTAGTTGTTTACGACAACAAAAAGAAGCTTGGTGCGGTTCTGAAGCCTACGGGCAAACCTTTAAAGAATCAGAACCGCTGTGCTATGAACGGAACTAAGAATGGGAATCCCTCTAGGGCCCCATCGGCTCCGTTTGCTAGGCAACAGCCACCACCTCAAAGAAATGATGCTCCGGTTTTCTCTTGCTACAATTGTGGGAAACCGGGCCATATGGCAAAGAAATGTAGGAGCAGGCCTAAACCTGCAGCTGGCTCAAATACACAAGTTAACCTGACTGATGAGCAACTAATTGCCATGATCACTGAAATCAACATGGTTGGTGGATAGACACTGGCGCCACTCGTCATGTCTGCTATGATCGTGCTATGTTCAAGACATACATGAATACTGAAGATAAGAAAGTGTTGTTGGGAGATGCTCACACCACTAATGTTGCTGGAATTGGAGATGTTAAACTGAAGTTCACTTCAGGAAAGACTTTGATCTTGAAGGACGTCATGCATGTTCCTGAAATTAGGAAGAATCTTGTTTCTGGTTTTCTTCTGAATAAGGCTGGGTTCAGTCAAACTTTAGGGGCAGATTTGTACACCATCACTAAGAATGGTATTTTTGTGGGAAAAGGGTACGCCACTGATGGCATGTTTAAGTTGAATGTTGATTTGAATAAAACTTCTCCTTCTGTTTACTTTTTGTGTGATTTTAATATTTGGCATGGTAGACTTTGTCACGTTAATAAAGGAATCATTTCTAATGCAAGCAGCATAGGCCTAATCCCTAAACTAAATATTAATGATTCCAATAAATGTGAATTTTGCAGTCAAGCTAAAATAACAAAGACTTCACATAAATCAATAATAAAAGAATCTGATCCCCTAGATCTTATACACTCTGATATATGTGAATTAGATGGAAGTTTAACTAGAAATAATAAACGTTATTTTATCACTTTTATTGACGATTGCTCTGATTATACTTATGTATATCTAATGAAGAATAAAAGTGAAGCGCTTGACATGTTTAAGGTGTATGTAACTGAAATTGAGAATCAATTTAACAAGAAGATTAAGAGACTTCGCAGTGATAGGGGAACCGAATATGACTCTAGCTTGTTTAATGATTTCTATGCTGAACATGGTATTATACATGAAACGACTGCTCCATGCTCTCCTGAAATGAATGGTAAAGCAGAAAGAAAGAATAGGACTCTTACTGAACTTGTAGTTGCAATCATGTTAAATTCTGGTGCTGCACCTCACTGGTGGGGGGAAATTTTATTGACTGTTTGCTATGTCCTGAATAAAGTTCCCAAGTCGAAAAGTAAGATCTCACCTTATGAGATATTAAAGAAAAGACAACCAAATTTGTCTTATTTGAGAACTTGGGGTTGCCTGGCTTATGTCAGAATTCCGGATCCGAAACGAGTTAAACTCGCTAGTAGAGCCTATGAATGCGTATTCATTGGGTATGCAGCAAACAGTAAGGCATACAGGTTTTATGACCTAAATGCCAGAGTAATCATAGAATCAAACGATGTTGAATTCTTTGAAGACAAATTTCCCTTCAAATCGAGAAATAGTGGGGGCACACAATCGAGCCACATTCCTGTGATAAAAAGCACTGAAAGCAGCGACAATGTAGAAACAGAGCTTCGAAGAAGTAAAAGAGCAAGAGTTGCTAAAGACTATGGGCCCGATTATGCGGCCTATAATGTAGAAGAAGATCCAATAAATCTTCAAGAAGCACTGTCATCTATGGATGCAGACTTATGGCAAGAAGCCATTAATGATGAGATAGATTCTCTAGAATCTAACAAGACCTGGCACTTAGTAAACTTACCTCCGGGTTGCAAACCAATTGGTTGTAAATGGGTTTTGAAAAAGAAACTAAAACCTGATGGAACGATTGAGAAATACAAGGCACGCCTTGTAGCCAAGGGTTTTAGACAAAGAGAAAATATAGATTTCTTCGACACCTTTTCTCCAGTAACTAGAATTACATCCATTAGGGTACTCATTTCAATAGCAGCCATTTATAACTTAATAGTACACCAAATGGATGTTAAAACAGCTTTTTTAAACGGTGACTTAGAAGAAGAAATCTATATGGAACAACCAGAAGGATTTGTAATCCAAGGACAAGAAAGCAAGGTCTATAAGTTAGATAAGTCTCTGTATGGACTAAAACAAGCCCTTAAACAATGGCATGAAAAGTTTGATAACTTAATGATAATTAATGGGTACAAAGTGAATGAAAGTGACAAGTGCGTCTATTACAAATCTGAGAATCGCATTTATACTATCATATGTCTATATGTAGACGATCTAATTATATTTGGATCAAACATTCAGGCCATTAATGATATGAAATCATTGTTATGCAATAACTTTGATATGAAAGACCTCGGAGAAGCAAGCGTGATCTTGGGTATCAAGATCACGAGATCCGACCAAGGAATTTCTTTGGATCAATCTCACTATGTGGAGAAGATCTTAAAGAAATATAAATACTTTGATTGTAAACCTGCATGCACTCCGTATGATCCAAGTGTGAAACTGTTTAAGAACACTGGAGAAAGTGTCAAACAAGCAGAATATGCGAGCATCATTGGCAGTCTTAGGCATGCCACTGATTGTACTAGATCCGACATTGCATATGTCGTAGGATTGTTGTGCAGATTTACAAGTAGGCCGAGTAACGAACATTGGCAAGCTATTGAGCGAGTAATGAGGTACCTTAAAAGGACTATGGACCTCGGCCTACACTATCAGAAATTTCCTGCTGTACTAGAAGGGTATAGTGATGCAGATTGGAACACCTTATCGGATGACTCCAAAGCTACTAGTGGTTATATATTTAGTATAGCCGGAGGAGCTGTATCTTGGAAATCAAAGAAGCAGACCATTCTGGCACAGTCTACAATGGAGTCTGAGGTGATAGCATTAGCTACAGCTAGTGAAGAAGCAAGTTGGTTAAGATGCTTGCTAGCTGAGATCCCTTTATGGGAAAAACCTATACCAGCTGTGTTGATCCACTGCGATAGTACCGCGGCTATTGCAAAAGTTAAGAACCGTTACTATAATGGTAAAAGACGTCAAATTAGAAGAAAACATAGCACTGTTAGAGATTGTATATCTAAAGGAGCTGTGAGAGTGGATCATGTACGCACTGATGAGAACTTAGCAGATCCTTTGACGAAAGGATTAGCTAGAGAGAAAGTCCATAATACATCCAAAAAGATGGGACTAATGCCTATGAAGCAATTAGTTACTCATGATGGTAACCCGACCTAAATGACTGGAGATCCCAAGACTTAGGTTCAATGGGTAATAACAAGTTGTGAGTAATATGAAAATGATCATGCAAGTAAAGCATGAATCCTGAAGTAATGACAGGATGAGATAATAGAAACTCTTAATGATATCTATTCTCTGTATGAGGGAGTACCTAGGCTACAGGAGTACTCTTGATAGATTCACCTATGTGACTGTGGAACTGAGGCCGGTTCCTATGGAATTTCGAGGCAGAATTCCTAGAGCATTCACTAAACCGGGATACACGTGCAAGGCCACTAAAGCACGGGCTATAAGAATACACCTTACGAAAAGGTTGTGTGCGGGTCTGATGTCCGAGATAGAGTTCAAGACAATAGTGTCACTCTTGTTGAATCAGAATCCTACTCGCTACGCTAAGGTTCAATTCGTAGACACCTTTGCTTATGCACAATCTTAGAAACGTTTGACGGACTTCTAAAATTTCCTTTAAATTCAAGTGGGGGATTGTTGGAACTATAATAATTATAGTAATAGAAATTGAAAAGTGAATTTGAAAAGATTCATTTTAGTCCCACATTGGATGTTGGAATTATATTAATGGGAATTGGAAAGTGAATTTGAAAAGATTCATGTTAGTCCCACATTGGATGTTGGAATTATATTAATGGGAATTGGAAAGTGAATTTGACAAGATTCACTTTAGTCCCACATTGGAGGAATAGAAATATCAGCCTCACTAGCTACCTATAAATAAAGGGTAAAAATTCAGTAGTGAGCACTCCGGATTTCACAAATTCACACGAATTTTGATTTCCCTCTCTCTCCCTTAATTCTCTTCATCTAAACAATTTTCTTTTCTTGGTTTTTTCGACTGGCTATTACAGCCAGATACTGGACTGGCTATTTTCGCCAGATAATTTAGAAAGGTGTATTTCTAGAGCGATTTATCAGTGTGCAACTGATAATCGTAATTTTTGAACGGGCTGTTTTATCCTGGAGGCGTCGTCGTAAATCGACTGCTTTGCATATTTTGGCAGTACGGCGAAAACGTCTTAAAGAAAGCGACCTAGTACGCGACTCGTCCCGATAATTTCCTTGTGCCAATATTTCAAATCCGAAAACAACAATTTAATGAACATATGACAATTGGTTGAGAAGAGATTCTTAGTTATCATGAATGGAAATTTAATACAATTTTTTGATCCTCACATAAGCTTATATTGTCGAAGAAATAGACATTCAAACGCAACCCTCAAATTGCAAAGGACATGTGTTTGTCAAGCACCTCTTATGATGACCCTCAATGACTTTGGCATACAAGGTATGCAACTTGAATGATAGAATCGTAAAATTGTGAAAGAAGCATTGTGGCTTGAAGGTTTTTTTAAGGAGGTGAAACTTCAAGGTCGAGTTATCGCTGTTAAATATGATAGTCAAAGCGCAATATACCTGTCAAAGAATTCAACCAATTATAAGCGAACCAAGCAAATCGATATGAGGTTGCACTTCGTCATAGAAATAATTGAGCGTGGAGAAGTCAAGTGCTGAAGATTTCGACTGATGAGAATATTTTTGATATGATCACCAAAATATTGTTAAGTAGCAAATTTTTCCACTGTATGCAGTTGATAAAGCTGCATGATGAAAGCTAGTTTGTTCCCTTGTTATATAGTTTATTCTAAGGTGGGGATTTGTGGTATTTTGATCAAAATATAGTGTCAAAAAGGGTAGTTTCATGGTTCGAAAGGAGTTGTGTATACTGTAGTCGAAGTCTGTTCGAGCATAATGTCGAAATATATTTACTTGTAATTTAAGTTAGTATATCAAATTGGGCCTTACTTTAAGCTCAATTATTAAGTTATCTTGTATCCTAAGTTAGTTTAATAGTCTATAAATATATTAGTTCTCTTAAGTTGTTGAGAGAGGTTAATTGTTGATATTCACTTGTAATTTTTGAACCTGCTATTTTTATTATAAATAGGATACTAGTTTTACAATCTTGAGATAAGGAAAAATAGGAAGATAAAATCCTAATTTCAAGAGAGAGAGGTTATTTTGTTATTCTTGTATACTTGTAATCTTGTTCTAAAAGAAAGAAAAGAATAGCAGTTTAATAACCAATCCTTGTTGTTTTCTTCTTTATTAACCCTAACACTTGTGTGTTTCTTGCTAAGAAACTGTTTATATTTTGTTTAAAGGTATTAGATTCACAACAGAACCTTTATTGAGAAAGTGAATAGAAAAACAAATTTAATCAATTCTTATTCTTCTTCTTCCTTCTTCACTCTCTTTTGTAAAATTTAATGGGATTTCTTGTTTTTGTTCAAAAAACTCAATCTTTTTCTCATATTTTGATTTATTCTTAACGACATCAATTCACAACAGCTTCTTTATTATCAAAATCTTTAATTAGAATCATCAATACCTAATTTCCAAATTTTTAGGGCCGAGTTCTTGATATTGAATGAATCTCATATTTTGAATCAAGTTTATCATTTAAAGGATTACTATGATGTTTGGTTTATCTTTATTGATTGATCACTTGTAAAATAATTTATAGTTTTTCGTTAGAATGAGAGTTCAGTGGTCTCCTAGATATATAAATGTACCCTTGAAACCATTTTAGTTCATGTTAACGCTAAAAACCTAGTTTTATTTATGATTCACTACAAAGATTAAGAATTGACTTAAAACTGAAGGTTTACTCACTTAGATATTATAAATAAATAAAGCAGTAATTATACAAAATAATAACATTCATTGTAATGTTTACTTAGAGTACTTAAGGAAAACAAAAATCAGAGTCACCCTTAGATATTTAATCATAAGTTTTTTTTGTGTTGCATTACATTTTCTCTCGATCTACTAATTCTCATTTATTTTCTACCAAATCAATTAAAAACACAAACCTTTTGTTCAACCATATAGTGAAATTAGAATTAAATAAAGATTGAAAGTCTTTGAATAAGACACTATGTAGCCTTACCATTCTTATTACTTAAGAAGATTTAATACATTTGCTAAAATTGCAATCACTCAACACTAAGTGGGAGAAATTATTTATCATCTTTGTTGATGAGCATACAAGAATGTTGTGGTTGTATACTAACAAACTCAAGAGTGAGGCTCTTGAAGTGATTAAGAAATTCAAACACTATTTAATAATTTGTGTGGAAAAACAATATTTTTTTAGGGATGATGGTGTTGGAAGTTTAGCTCAAAATTTTTTGAGTCATTTTGCATTAGTAAAGGTACAAACCATGAAGTCAACTTATCCTACACTCCTCAGCATAATGGTTTAGTAGAAATAAGAGACAAAGCCATACTTGATATGACCAAAAGCATGCGAAAGCATAAAATTTTGCCTTATAAGTTCTAGGGAGAAGTAGTCAACATATATACTAAACAAATGATTCACCAAGAAGTTGGATAAGAAAGTGCCTAAGGAAGCTTGGAGTGGAAGAAAACCAAGTTTGAAGCACCTAAAAGTGCTTGGATCACTATATTTATAAAACCTAAGAGTTAGTTGGTTTACCTAAAAGGAGGAAAGCCATTAATGTGAGGTGTATATTTAAGGCCAAAATGGATTCAGATGGTAAGTTTTTAAAACATATGGAAAGGTTAGTAGCGAAAGGCTTCTTCCAAAGATATGATATTGACTATAATGAGGTGTTTCCTCCCGTGGCAAGACCTGAGACATTGAGACTAGTTATGCCAATAATTAATAGCTTAAATTGATACCTTTATCACTTAGAGGTGCTTATGCAATAACATATATGATATCTACTATTCAATAATCATCATTAGAATATTTATGCGTGGGCGTAGAAAATATTTTCTAGTGAGTGCCCAGGTACCTAAAGAAAACAATGAGGTTTGGTTTTTTATTTCCTGCTGTTGTAAAAGAGAAGAATATGTGATTGACATAATACTCAAATTATTACTGGTGTGGTGACAACATCAAAAGAAGAAACACTACATTTTCTGTTTTCAATTATAATGATGCATCCATCTCTTTGTGCATTGATAAACAATTAGTTACTGCATTATCATCTTGTGAAGTAGAGTATATTTCATGCACATTTGCTTCTTGTCAAGAAATTTGACTAGATTCTTTGATGAAGGAGCTGAAATGTGAAGTGCATAAACCATTGAAGCTCATTATTGAAAATATATCAACAATAAATCTAGCTAAGAATCCAATATCACATGTAAGGAGCAAGCATATAGATAATAGGTTTTACTTCATTAGAGAACAAATAATAAATGGAATTCTTAAAGTCATACTATGCCAGAGAAATACAACATGTAAAAGGCTTCACAAAGGCATTGAATATTGATATATTTTTGTTTTAAAGAGAACAACTAGGATTTATGTGTGTTTAATTTATGGTTTAATATGGTGTGTTAATTATTAATCCATAAACACAATGATCCTAGGTTGTTAGTAGTAGTTTGTGGCTTAACAAAACTAACTAACTAACTAATTAGAGATAGTTTATTTGGTTTCTTAACCAACAAGCCATAAAAGCTATTTGCAACTTCATTTTTCATTCAATCGCAATGTGCATGAAGGTTCATGAAACGCAAGAAATGGGAAGATTGAATTGTGTTTCAAATATGACAATTTTTCGTTATCCTAAAAGCAATAACAATATTGATAAAAATGACAAGATATTTTTTTCCTGGTTAACCGTTAACGAGGTTAAATTAGTCCACTCAACAGAGTGATTTTAGATTCTCAATAGGAGTTAATCTAATAATCAAAATGATTACAATCTCAAAGATTACCAGTCAATGACTTCTTAAGGATTTTGACTAAACTTATTCCCTCAAGGAATAAGAACTCAAAGACTAATTGTCAATGACTTCTTGAGGCTTCTGACTATACCCTAGTCCCTGAAAGCAATTAATAATAGTTAAATACAAGATTTGTGTTTACAGAGTTGCTTCTAAATAAGCAGATACACAAAGTGATTAGACTTTACACTTAAGAATAAATGAAATGAAATGATAAGTTTTTTTTTTATCTATTTTATATTTCTTTGGTATTTATTTTCTTTAATGAAATTATTTCAGCATGAAGATCCTTGTCACTACAATCGTTCAATTGTTATTTTCACAATTCCTTTGTCCTCTTTATATATATGAAGAATAAGACCGTTGGAGGATAGAATTGGAAAATTCATCACAACTTTAATAGTTGGTATGAGGTTCAACCATAAATCGTGGGTAGTGGAAAGAAAAATTTTATAGTCATTTGTAGTACAATCCTTTTGATTTCACAGCTTAACTTGTACTATATTCTTAGAATATTCATTCATTCATTAATTTTCTCAAAATCATTGGCTTTGTATATGATAGAGTTGAAGCTTCATCAAAGTTCAAAGCCTTGAAGATAGACTTTAGAGTCTTTTAAAAATGAGGCTTGAACATATCATAGTACATCTGGGTTGTTTACTTCAGAAGTCTTGACTAGAATACCCAGAGTTTAACTATAAGTTTAGCATTTCTTCATATTCTTCATATGATTCAGAATCTACTGATGTCTAGAGTATTTATCTAGAGTTCATAGTCTATCTCTAGAGTCTATCTCTAGAGTCTAGAGCCTCTATTCAGAGTCTCTCTTATCCAGAACCCAGAGTATGATTTGATAGCTTTATTCAACGTCTACTTTCATTGGCTTCTGACTTGATCAGATTATGCTTTCTTTAGTGTCAGGCTTGTTTAGTTTCTACTTTACTCAGTTTCTGGCTTTCTCAGAGTTTGCTTGATTTAGCTTTTAGATGTTTAGATTCAACATACTCAATAAAATGTTAGATTTCAAAATTGTTCTTTAAAGTTTGTTATCATCAAAACTCAAAGATAATAGGTGTATAACAAAACTTGTTCCTAAAGTGCACATATTCAACACTTATTCCATATTTTGCATCATTGTGTAGGTATTTGATTTTGTGCACTACAAGAAACTAAAAGGCATTTCCCACCAAAAACATAACATATTTGGTGCTTACAAAAAAACTATAAAGCTTGATATGGATATGTAGTAGTGGTGTAATACAAATATGCAATCATGAAATTTTTGAACCATATGATACAATATGATGTCTGATATTTGAAAGGCTTGGTCATAATGTCTGAAATTTGATCTTATTAGCTACAATGAATCAAATCAACCACTTCTTTTATTGTAAAATCTCTAAGAAAGTGGCATCTCACATTTATGTGTTTGGTTATGCCATGCATAACTGGAGTTTTTGATAATTTGATTAACGAATTATTATCACAAAAAAAAACATTATTGGATTGAACTCTTGAATTCCTTAAACATTCTTTCATCATTTCCTATGTAGATTAAATCATAAAAAAAAGGCATACTATAAGAATTTTACGCGCATCTTCTTGTTTCACAAACAAGGTATGTTCTCAAGAACATTTGTTGAATTGTTCTTAATAGAAGAATGACTCAACTTTTTTATACTAAGCCCTTGGTGCTTGTTTGAGTCCATACAATAATTTTTTCAGCATATATACTTTTCCTTCCTCCTTCTGATATCTAAGTGGTTGATCTTTCAACCAATTTTCCATGAAGGAATACACTTTTCCCATCAAGCTAGTATACATTCCAATTCTGCATGTTTTAGGATCAATTTACTTATCTTGGTGTCTCATCTAGACAATATTACAAATAATTCATTATAGTCTATTTCATGTTCTTAATAGTAACCTTTTTCCACTAATATTGCTTTGTATTTTTAAATTTCTCCATTTTCATTGTACTTTGTTTTGAATATCTCTTTTACGCCAATATTTTTGCATCCAGGTGGAAAATGTGTTAGCTCCCATGTCTTTTTATTCTCAATTGACTCCACTTCTTGATCCATATTTTTATTCCAAACTACAAGTTTATAACCCTCTCCAGTCTTAGATAATCATTTATGTTAAAGATGGCTAAACTGTGTATTTTCCTACTCTACAATAATGACTTTTGAGGATAAGCCAACTATTACAAAAGTATCACCGTGGAACACAATGCTTAACTTCTTTTGTAATAGTTGGCTTATCCTAAAAAAAATTGTCTCTCAAACCTGGAAGGTAATAAACATCAATAATGACTTGAGTAGTTCTTCCTATACACAACCTCAAACTTCCTATTTCCATTACATACATCTTTGAATCATCCTCAAGTTTGACATATTCTCTTAAAGAGTCATCAAAATTAAATACCATTCCTCAATTTATATCATGTGATTGTTGCATCCAGAATCAATGAACCAAACTTCTTCTATAATATATGTGTTCACATGATCCTGATTCACGAGTATAAACTTTTCTCTATCATCAAATTCTTCAAAATTAGATTTCTCTTCATAACTTATGACACTTGAAGCACTCTACCAACTTTGTTGCTTGTCTAGGATAGAATGTTAAATAGATTGTAACGTATATTCCTTCACCTTTAAATCTTCAATCTTGCTATTAGCAGCAAGTTTAACTTGCTCGTGTGTATCATTAGCAAGATCCACTTTGAAATCATCTTCAACCAAACTCTAATACTCCTTTGATCATAATAATTTCTCTATTAGCTCTATCGCATGATCATAGAAACCATCAAACTTTGAAATTGATTATGATGAAAACTTCAAATTTGTGTCCATTGCTGGGAAACAAATTTATAGGGCTAAAACAAATGAAAGAAAATGAAATTTCATAAGTTCTTGATGGATATTAATTAACTCAAAGGGTTTGCAACCAAAAAAGTAAACGAAACTGGTTTTTGTGATAAAAAAGAACCCAGGGTTGGCTATAAATACCATTTGTGGTTAAATGATCAAAATCATTGCTTTATATGCATACATGTACTGTGTAATAAGTTGTCATGGAAAGTTGATGACTTCTCGAAAAGTATACCGATAATGTCGCATTAATAAAATATTGAACCCACAAGGACAAGGTTCTAACAAAATAATGATTTGTGCAATATTAGATAAAAATAGTAAAGCGGAGGGGGGGGGGGGGGGGGGGGGGGGGGTTGTGTTGCAAGTTTAAGTGCAAAAAATAATTAAACGAAAAAAAATGTCACAAAAGTGGCCAGGTTGTGGTTTAGAATCCCCTTATCCACCTCTTGTTGATGTATGATGCCTTGTATGAATGATCTTATCCTTATAATTCTATGGCGAATTAACAAAACCGTTGTAGCCTGTCCCCTACAAAATGACTCACTAACAACTACTCAGAGCTTCCAATCCTTAGCCCACCAGCGTAATCAGTGTCAGAAGATTTACAGACCATTAATTACTTGTGCCACTACTCGAGATCTCCTATCTCTATTCAACCGACTTAAGTAGAACAGTTGCCCTAGGTCCAACACATAGGCTACGAGTTAGGAATCCTTATGTGTCTAACATCAAATTAACATAGTATCTCAAATAAAAAGTATTAAGCATAATAAAAAAACTGAATTAAATTATAATTCAAAGGATTAATACAAAGTCAAACCGCCATATAATGCCACAAGATTGAATAAGGTTCATCATCACACAACCTAACCTAAGAGAATTTAGCTACACATTATATAGAGAAAAATACCACAATCAGTAGACCAAAATAACATAAGAAGTCCCTTGAAGAGATGGCCTCCAATGGCTTCAAATGCCCTAAAATTATCCTTTTATGCTCCTAAACTTGTACTTCAATCTCCGAAATTCGTAACCCTTGAAAAAAGTGCGAAAAATCCCCTTTTAAAGTTATCAGGACACGTCAGAAAAAACAACCATCACGCGCATTATGAAAGCATCACGCACGATGTACCCTTTTTCCTCTATCGCACATACGATGGTGCGTGATTATTTCAGTAGCTGCGTGTTTCTTCACCCTTTTTCATCAGAGTTTTCACTAAGTCTCATTCTTCCATACTTGACTACTTTTACTCATTCTTGGGTCTTTTTTCATCATTTTGGCTCCTTTTTTGCTTATTTTTTCCCCAACTCTTCGACTGATTATATGTAATGATAGGCTGTCATAAAAAGTCATAAAACTTGACAGCTTAGGATTAGCTTGCAACTCAAGAAAATAGTTATTTCATGAACAAAAAACTAAGTACTTTAATCCTAACATGGATTGGATATCACATCTGATTTAGGGTGGATAGTTTTCTTCACGTATTTTTTATGATTGAGGATCTGATGACAAGCTTCGAAACAATTTTTTAGCATTAGTCTTGCGATGGAAGGTATACCTTCAAACACTTAGACACTCAAATTAGTGACGACCATAAGTGTGAAGTTTTATGGTTAGAATAATGTGCACATTTTAACCTTTATTGTAGTTTTTTAGAATGAGTCCTTGTAACCTTCTTTAAGAACACCTATCTTAGAGAAAAATTGTCATTAAATCCCATAACTTTAACATCTAACAGGTTCATGATAGTTAGACAATCTTGATTTGATGTGCGGGTGTGTCTTATGAATGAAGTGCGTCTCTCTCATAAAAAACGAGTCCTTAATTTTTCAAGTAGATCATGTAGATCTCTATTTATGTCCCCTGACTTTATATATATATATATATATATATATATATATATATATATATATGTATGTATGTATGTATGTATGTATGTATGTATGTATGTATGTATATGTATGTATGTATATATGTATGTATGTATGTATGTATATGTATGTATGTATGTATGTATATGTATGTATGTATGTATGTATGTATGTATGTATGTATGTATATGTATGTATGTATGTATGTATGTATGTATGTATGTATGTATGTATGTATGTATGTATGTATGTATGTATATATATATATATATATATATATATATATATATATATATATATATATATATATATATATATATATATATATATATATATATATATATATATATATATATATATATATATATATATATATATATATATATATATATATATATATATATATATATATATATATATATATATATATATATATATATATATATAGAGAGAGAGAGAGAGAGAGAGAGAGAGAGAGACACACACACACACACACACACACAAAAACAAGAAAATGCTTATTTAATCCAGAGGAATATGTCTGGAGTTAAACCCCACACCAAATTAATATGTTGCTTGGGGTTTAACCCGTTGCAACGTAGAAAACAAAACAAAAAATTAAAAATTACATTGCTAGGGGCTACCCCTCGCAAATACTATGGAGATAATTTTATTTTTATTTTTTAAATTGATCATTGCGATGGGTCATCCATCGCACAATAAAATGACGTTATTACTCTTTTTATTAGGCAAAAAAATGTGCACATTTGTGAGAGTTTAAGCCATGGTAAAATATTATTGTTCGATTTTCTAGGGGCGTCCCCTTGCTAAAGTTTGATTGTGAGGTCAAACCACGTCACTGTCATAACTGCTTTTCTGCAGGTGTTGTTACTGCTTTCTCATTTGTGAGGGGTAGCCCCTAGCTAAAATCTGCTATAAATATTTCCATTGAACCACTTCCCTCACACCTAGTACACGATTTTCTCTCTTCTTCAATTTTCCAACCACTCTTTCCTTTTCTCTTCAAACCTTCAAAAATTTCAAACAACACTTTTCTTTTCGCTATAATCCTCTTACAACACTAATCAGTTTTAAGGTAATCTTTTACATTTGAATTAAATTTTTTATTTTTTTCGATTTACATTCATATAATCATGTTTTTTATTCTTCATTTTCTGTGTTTCATCTACCATTTTGTTCAACTAAAGGTGTCAAATTTTGCAGTAAAATAGTTTCAAATCTAAGGTGTTGTCATACCCCAAATTTGTCCTACCTGTATATAACTTTCATCTGTACTTCCATCCACTAACCATTGTTCAAAAATCTAAAAAAATATGAAATTTCTCTCACTTCTTCTTGTTGCCTAAGTCCAAGTTGTTGCAATGGTGAATCGAGCTTCATTATTATCAGGCCAAGCATGTACATAGTGTTGGTTAGAAGTTATTGGAATTCGACTTGATATTAGTCAAGACAATTTGGAATTGCTTCATTTTACAAGTTACAAGTGTTATGGATCATTTGGAAGACAAGTATGGATTAGATGCGAGTACTTTGTGTTTAAGGATTCAAGTTAGAATTTTTTGTGCAAAGTTCAAGTTCATGTTACATAATATTCAAGTTTGGTGCATTTGGCCTGATGTTTCAAAATCAGTGCAAGATGTCCAGTCTTTAAGGTCTAATATTGTTCATTGTTGATTGATGTTCAAAGAAGAACTCAGGATGACACAACAGTCAAAGTTCAAGTTCATTTTTGGTTTCACATCACAAGATCGATCAAGGCATATTGGATGTAATTCAATTTCAGTTGGTGTTCTTTGTTCATTGTCATCATTCCAGTCAAGTTGCAAAATCAAGATCAAAGTCAGAAGCACGGATTTCTTAAGGTCCAAGGATGCAAAATTTGAAGATCCACGGTTTTTCTAATTTATTAGTCAATTCAAAAAGGATATTCCATGAAGTGCATTGAATCATTATTCTTGAAATCCCATTTCACTACTCAAGTAAAATTGGAAGGGTGTAAGTAGCATACAAGGATACAAGCCCATTACTTTTTTTCTTCATTTACACATTACCACAAAAGCTAGAAAATAGAAAAACCTCATGAAATTCAAAAGCTCATTACAAAAGTCCATGTTCAAACAAAAGGTCCATTATCATTACAACCAAATTCCATATCACTTTTCCATTTCAAGCCCATTACATCATCAAAATCACAACAAAAACATACAAAGAAAATCATCAAAACATAAGCCCATACAAGAAAAAGTCCCATTTACAAAGTTGTGAAAAAAAGGAGAAACAAATGGCCATTAAAATAAATGATTTACACAGCTCCTATGCTTCAAGCCAAATGATATTTTTCAGCTAGCCATCACACCTTACTCACAGTGCAATCCATCTAAGCCATATACCATGAGCCTCCAAGTTAGTTTCCAAAACAAGCCCCACAATACACAAGTTCATGCCTCAGTAGCCATGATTCACAGATGCCACGTAACGATGATTCACCACATAACCCAACAACAATAATGACAAGCTGCTACAAATTCATACCAATTTCCAAACGAAACATTGAAGCCAACCATTACATTTCCAAAACCCAACAACCAAACACAATTCAAGCTTCACACTAAAACTGACCAAAAAAGCCACACGCACAAAAACCTACATTAATTTTTATAACATAACACGACAAAGCGAATAGCCACACAACTTGCACAAACCTCCCACACAACAAAATACACAGCAACACATTTCACCTGCAACAACAAATATCACGTATAAACCTTAGCACAAAAGCCATCAACCTTCAGCCAATTTCAGCAAGGCAAAGCAGATCCTACATGAGTCACAAATAAGCCATAACAACCTTTCCAAAACACGTCACACTTCACGCATAAGCCTGCAACAACTTTAAATTTGTACGACAACTAGCCTTCACCTCACATATCTCTATGCGCCAAAATAACAATTTCCAACTCACAAATTTCACACAAATCCTTCCCATTTTTACCCTTATATTCTCTCTATATATCACACCATCCTCACTCTCATTGAAAAATTCTGGGAACCACCGTTGCGCTGCTAAAACATCACCAAAATCCCTCTTCTGAATCTCACCCAAATACCCTTAAATTTTCAACAAACCAATCCTCAACCTCACCTCTTCTTCCAATTTTCTTCACCCAACCTCTGTTCAGCCTCAAAACCATAAACCCAAATTAACCCACAACCACCAAAAAAACCAAATCTAAATCAAATCGAAAACCCAGAACAGAGTGAGACGAGAAGAAGAAAGATTGAACGAATACGAATGATACGAAATCCAGACAAATCAAACCTAAATCGCGTAAGAGACGGAAATGAACTGATTGCGTGAGCAAGGTTGGGATGAAAGCATTGAGTTTTTTTGTTCTTCTATGGACCGTGTTTTTTATTATCATTGTGACTGTGTTATGCGGGTGTAAATTGTTGATTGTTTTGGTTGAGATTTTTTTGAAATAACCTGATACACTTGTGATTTAACCCATGCTCCTTTTTCTTTTAACCTTCATGTTTTTTATACGTTTTGATAATTGTTTTGTGAAGCTGATGAATATTTTGTTATGAGCACTACTGATAGTGTTTTTTAATCCTACTTTTCAGGTCTAATGGATCTTATTGGTTTGAAATAACATACTTTGATTTTGGGCTTTAAAGCCCGTGTTCCTTTTTGTTTTTCTCCACCCTCCTTTTAAAAAAAAAATTGTACTTCATTTTTTTGATGAATGGATGATGGGTTGCTCAAACCTATAAGATCCCATAATGGTTGATTCACACACCCTTCTATTTTTCATGTGCCTCATACCCTTTTCTTCTTCTCTATTTTTATGAGTTTATCTTTTTAATAATATGATAAACTCTTCTCTTGATTTATTATCTTCTTATTAATATTTGTATATCCATTTTTATTTTCATTATTATTTTGATTTTATTGTCTCTTTCCATTTCTATTTTGATTCCATTTCATTTTGGATTTTAGATTTTCGTTTCGATTTCAATTTTGGTCAATGAAGTCTTTAATATCATGAATATTGGTTATTGAGGTTGTTTAACCTTCATTATTTCAAATCTGTAGGGAATGATCCTTTGGATCACTTTCTATACTTTGGAGTCGTGATATGTTACCTTCAATGAATTGACAAAAGTTTGTGATTAAGACGAGACCATTCGCTTTTCTTTTCCTATGACACGATTTTTTGAGAATGATTCACAATATCATTTCTCCATCGTGTTTTAGCACAAACATTTTACTTGCACAACCTCCTATAGCATGATCTTTGTCATAGATCGTGCTACGATGGTTTAGCGCTATAGTGGACCCGATTCAATTGACAATTAACGATTAATCACTAATCACTAGCTTTAATTTCTGCTCAATATACTCTTGATTTACCTTTTCGTCAATATATCTTGTTCATAATATATTATTGCTTATTATCTTATTATTCATATTCATATTGGTCATATCATATTCATCTTATCATCCTATTCATACCATGTTCATAATATTCAAAAATACGCTAAGATTATCGAAACCCTAAAACACGATTAATTGGTGGACTGTTGGTTACTATTCTGAGATATGGAATTTGGACCTTGTACAGAAACCCTAGCAAAGGAGATTTTGTCTGACTCTTGTTCGTGTCTTAGTTTTGGACACCTCGCACACGCACGACTTCCTCTTGGGCTACCTGACAATGACCTCATTTATTTCTCGCAATCCTGTGTAACTTACATGTACCCCGCTCCCTTTTCGATGTATGCACTTTACTCGCTTTGTTTTGATTATGGTTTATTTACTAGGAGCACCCCTAGGGACTATAATAGACTAAACCATTTTCAAACTAATTCTCGATTCGTCGTCGAGCCATTTTCAAAACACCCTTGTAAGTTCATTGCTCATTAGCATACACTATCAACCTAATGCACACACTCGCACTTTCTTCGTGATTTCATCACTAGAAGCACCCTTAGGTACTAGGATCGATTCAAACCTCTTTTTGAAAACCATTGATTCTTTGTTGAGCCTTTTTTAAAACAACTTTTGAGTCGATTTCTTTTTACCTCACAGTCAACCTCTTTTCAAACCAAGCGCGAACACAATCAAGCCCTTGATCCAACGTCAAATAGATTTTCTCAACCAAAACTTCAAAACACTTACCAACTATCGAAACTCTTTTCAAGGTGAAAGAGAGGGGGATTGAGTCTTCGATCCTTTTCTTCAATTGTTTGGGTGTGAGTTTTCTTACTCATGTGTGAGCAATTGACACCTCTAAAAGACATCTAATTCGACAACATTCAAACCATTTTTCTAAGCTCGTCGTCCGTTTAATTTACTCTAACTCTATTGAAACTCTTTCGCAATTAAGGTTGAAAAAGAGAGACTCGAGTCTTCAATTCACTCTCCCAATTACTTGGGCCCGAGGAGCCTTTCTTAAGCTTCAATTAATCGTCATCCAAGCAAAGTACCCTTCCCTTTCTTTCGTGGTCGTATTCACGAACTACGAACACTCTGATTCTTCATTCTCGTTCAAATAAAGATACGTAAGCATGAGATTACGATGATCTTGGTGAGCTACCTTCCCTCCATCTTACATTTTCTACCTTTTTCTTTTTTCACCTTTCGCTACCTTTCGTTTTTCACTTTTTTCCACCTTTCCTTTGCTATCCAAACCTTTTCCCGTAGTCGAACTAAGAGCGCTCTGATTCCTCATTCTCGTCCGAATGAGCATACGTAGGCACAAGAGCCCCAATCCTTGGCGAGCACCTTTATCCTAAAAACCACCCATTTTCCCCTTAGCATCTGTCGCAATTGCGAAAAACATTCGGCAAAAAAATAGAAGAGTCACAATTGAATGCTATTTATTCCGACGGAGGAAAAGAAAATGATCAAAGAAAACCTCAAAGAGGGAGAAGACATGGTCATCGAAACCAAATCCTGGGTTCAGGATTCGATTACGTGAGAAGAAGGTATTAGCATCCCCTCGCGTCTGTTGTACTCAACGGGATCCACGCTTGTTGTCTAATCTAAGGGTGTGTTATCTAAAGCCTACTGCTAAATGGAAACGAGAAAGGAAAAGGAAAAAGGAGACTCGATAGGAATTTTTCATCCTAGGCCTACGTGTTCCCTCGTGAAATGGGAAAGTCAGAGTCAACATAGTTTAGAAGACTACGGGTGGAAGGGGGGAAGGTTGCTCGCTAAGACATCATCGTCTTGTGCCTATGTATCCTAATCTTTTATGAGAAATAAGAGCAGTCGTAGTTCGGCTCACCACGAGTTGCTTAGGGTTTTTTTATGAGCGACATTAAGTTCCCATTCCAACAGTTAGGGTCGATGTCTGTTTGCGGTTGAACGGAAAAATAACGTACTCTTTCTGAAAATGATTTGACACACGATCCCGAAGGATGAAAAAGATTTGAATTTGTTTGTGAGTTTTAGAGAAGTGAATTAATTTGATTTAAGATTAACATTGCACTAAAGTCTATGATATATGAACGAATGTGTCGCATGATCGCCCCAGACGGAACGTACACTAAACAATCTAGACGAAGTAAGAAGAGACCCCTCACTCATCATTTCCTATATACTTAAGGCTCGTGGCCTACAATGTTCATTGTATTTATTATATGTTTTGATGTTGTTTTGAGAGAGAAGGAGAAAGATGCACGGAAGGTCTAAGGGGAAACTCGGTCCTAAGTTGTCATGCAAGATGGCCCTATGGTCGGGATGCGAGAGGAAATTTTATCTTAATGTTAGTATGTAAAAGATGGACCTAAGGTTGAGGTGAAAATGGACTAACCTAATGTTATCATGCATGGATTAACTCCTAATGTTTATCCTACTCCAAGCTTAATCAAAAATTAAGTTGTACTAGGAGGCCTTAAAGGAGCATGCAAGAACAAAACGAAACAAGAAAAACAAAACGAAAACAACAGCTACAACAACGCTCCAACTTCAGAACAACAATAAGAACCCAGCAAGTAAGAACAATAGAATTTAATAGCTCATGTTTCATCACATAATAGGTGTAAAAAGTGGCAGGAAAAATGTATGCACGATTAAAAGCATGTTAAAGTTTAGAACAGGAGGTGTGAAAATTCCGGGCAGCATGCATACATGAACATTGCAACGAAAGCATACGATATGGTAAGGATCAATCATGAACATGTATTACTAATCAAGCACAAAACAAGTTTGATGCACAATTAAACATTCGACGAGAACATCATGCATTCAACACTGATTAATCAATTCAAACAATCATGCGTTCACGGAATCAGAAACAAACATAAGCATGTGGTGCAAATCCAGTAAGATAGTCATCAAGAATCCACAATCATCATCATGCAAACGAATATGCAACATGGTCAACAAACCAAGAATACAATGCAACGACCATAAACATTCATAAACGGAAAACCAAAAGTCGCGTGTCAAAGAAAACTCCAGCATGCTATCAAGAACGATGTGATAGGTCAAAAACAGTCCACATATATGCATCGTATCAATCCATGAGGGTTAGAGATGAAAAGGAACTCAAACAAGATTGAAAATACAAGAAAAATGCATCTTGTCTCAGTGGTAATTGATTACCAATATGTGGGTAATCATTACCCACTTAAAAACTATCAATAATCACGTGGAAAAGGCAGGGTAATCGACTACCCTGGTTGTGGTAATTGATTACCACTGAGACAGTGGCAAATTTTCAACTTCCAAAAAGCACTTTCAGCAGCAAATGACTTATCCAATCATCCAAATGAACAAGCAATCAGTTATGCATGAAAGTCATGTCAAATCATAGTAATCTAACACCAATTACATCAATCAAACAACAATATCAAGGATCAGGGCAAGCAATAGATCAACGATCACCAAGAAACTGAGGATTTACATTGTGAAATGCAAGATTGAGAAAAACAGAATTAGATCTAGGATTTACCAACCTAAGAAGATGAGATTTGCTTTGGTGAGTGTTGTTAAGCTGAAATTAACAGATCCAAGCAAGAAATCTAAATATCTATGAAGCTTTAGCAAGAAAACTTGAAGATCTAAGCAATAATCTACCAATAAGTAAAAGCTCTTCCAAAAGTGATTCCAACAACTTAATTCAAGATCCAAATAAATTCCAAAACCAGAATTAAACAAGGATGATGATGCAATGAAGGTTTAGCTCAAGAATTCATAAATTGCAATGTACAATTTGTGAAGCTTTTGGCTATGGAGCTTTTGTGATGGTTTGGGAATGAGAGAAAAGTTGAGAAAATTGAGATGAGTGATGTAGAAAGTTCAGAAAAATGAGTGAGAGTTATGAGAGGTTTGGAGTGAATTTGTTTAAATAATCCCTAGGCTAGGAATTAAAGTATGGTTTGGAGTGCGGGTTAGTGTTTGGAATGAAAATTAGGAGTAGAATTAGGAATGAAAATGTTTGAATTTTAGAGGGAATTTGAATTAATTTGTGAAAATGAATCAAATTGGAACCACTTCTAGATCCTTCTACTGATGCACATATAAATCACATAATCAAAATGCAAACCAAATGTTTGAGTGCTGAAAAGTGAACAATCTGGGCCAATTTCGCTCAGGGTAATTGATTACCCTAATTGAGGTAATCGATTACCACTTTCAAAGTTTCAAATATTGGTGTCATATGGAGGGAAACTTGGAGAATCACCTGTAACCACTTGTTCTGAGCTTTGTTCTACCTCTGAAACTTGTAATTTGATATCGCACCTGTAAAATTCCTGAAATAAACTGTGAACTGTCTCTTGCGCTCAAAATAACCTGCTGAGAAATACAATATGGTACCTCGCTGAGCAAAATAAACGTCGAAGCCTCTGATCCTTGCTGCTTAAAAACTTTCCAATAAAAGATCCTTGAGCCATAGAAACACCTTGATCCCACGTCTCAAGAGCCAATGCCATGATATGCAAAATGAACGAAACATAAGCCAGTTACGATTAAAAACAAAAGGGAAAATTTTGAGGTGCTACAACTGGCCCTATTCAGTCGACTTAAACCTGAAGGCATGATAGCATCAGCTTTCAAACATTCAAGGTGTACAATGATTGAATACAACAAGAAACCCAAAAATTTGAAAACCACGGGGATTAACAGCGGCAAGATGCCAACCAAAAGTTGGAACGAAGGATACTAACCAAAAGTTAAGAATCAATAAAAGAACGCCGACCAAAGGTGAAATCACATCAAAAGATAGAAACTGAGAGTTGGAATAACAAGATACTAACCAAGAGTTAGGATAAAATAGTGGATACCAACAAAAAGTTGAGATACAACAAGGTACTAACCAAAAGTTAGGATAAAATAGAGGAGACCAACCAAAAGTTGGGAAACAACAAGGTACTAACCAAAAGTTAGGATAAAACAGAGGATACCAACCAAAAGTTGAGATACAACAAGGGATACTAACCAAAAGTTGGGAAACAACCAAAGGATACCAACCAAAAGTTGGGAAGCAACCCAAGGATACCAACAAAAAGTTGGGAAACAACCAAAGGATACCAACCAAAAGTTGGGAAGCAACGAAAGGATACCAACCAAAAGTTGGGAAACAACAAAAGGTACCAACCAAAAGTTGGAAAACAACCAAAGGATACCAACCAAAAGTTGGGAAACAACCAAAGGATACCAACCAAAGGATATCAACCAAAAGTTGGGAAACAACAAAGGATACCAACCAAAAGTTGGGAAACAACCAAAGGATACCAACCAAAAGTTGTAAAACAACCAAAGGATACCAACCAAAAGTTGGGAAACAACCAAAGGATACCAACTAAAAGTTGGGAAACAACCAAAGACATACAGGAAGTAGAATCAACGGACTTATAACCTGAAGAGAAGATGACTCTGTTGGGGGAAAAAGAAGTCTGGACAGACAACTCTGTGGGGGACACAGGATAATTCCGCTGGAATGAAACACCAATAGGATGAATAAACCCATGGCTTGGGGAATAAACTGAAATGATATCTCCTGATGTATGACACTTTCTGTTGGGGAAAAATTAGCAAAAGGAAGTTGATCATGGCATATGCTTCGAATGCATATATTTGAATCTTTCTATGGTGTAATGCTCCATACAAAATGGAAATGCTACGCATTTAGAGGATGCAATGCAAAAATGCTTATGAAAAAGACACTCCACCAAAAAGAATGCTGAAGAGAGTCGGCAACAGAACCACCGGGGAAAGAAAACTAAACTGCCTTCAAAATAAAACCTCTACTGGAGAAACTTCAAAGCGAACTTCTATCATGCTAGGAAGACAGAAAAAACAAACGCCTGCTGGGGATACAACCCAAAAACTGATGAAGAAAGGTGCCAATAACAATTAGGCTCTGAACCTATGGGGAATACGCTAACCACTGCTGACTTACCTGCCAAGGGAATCAGAAACAAATTCCGCTTGGGGAAAAGGAGTAATGATACCAACCCTGATAGTGATATGGGACAACACTGAGCTTACTCCTCTGTTGGGGATATGCCATTTATCTTTACTCTGTTAGGGATAAGGGAATAATAACTAGATGTGCAAACATGCTCGGGGAGCATAAGAAAATTACTACTATCGTGTCCGAGTAGCCAGCTTCTGGACACTAGCTAGGGCATGACAAGCCACACACGACGTCGGCTGGGGGAAAGTAAAATCCTGAACTCTTACTGGGGACTACACTGGGGAAGACAACAAACAAATTCACAGCGCTCTATTGAGGAAGACAACACTTCAGTGGCTTCTGTCAGGGAGAGCAACTCTTGAACTCTTGCTGGGGAGACAAATCATAATCTTAGCTGAAGATGACAATGTTTCAGTAATCTCTGTTGGGGAAAGAAACTCTACTGGAGAAGAGTAATCACGCCACCTGTTAGTTATCAACATGAATCCTGCATATGTGATATGACGAAAGATGTGCCCTGATACGACATAACCCACAAATGAACCTGCCTTCTAGACATATCCTACCCTAGTATATTACATCGTGACTCTGATTAACCATCCTCTAGAGAGGGTAACTTCTCATGCTTCTGAAATGGCTTGCCCTAGTACGAGCCTTGCAGCGACTTTTCCCCTAACTGATTGATCTTCGAGAGACTCGCTGAGTTTTAACATGATTTCCCCATGTTAACTAAACTTTAGAGAAATTTCTCGACATGAGTGCGCCAGATAGGCAACCTCTGATCATAATTTGCTAGAAATAAACACGCTCGACAGAGCCTCCTAGTTACATGGCCTTGAATATGATTATCCTTCATCTATTTCAGGCATCTCAACTCGGCTCGATTAAGCTTCTCAACCGATGTTCATTATGTAAGCTTCCTTGATGTTTAAACACATGTATGCAAGCAGAAAATGCTTATTCTGAGAATGATAATTCTAATGCGACACATATGTTAATCTTAAAGTTTTTACAGAAAAGATATTGCCAAACCTGGTGAACGAGTCACTAGTTATGACATTGATTTTTTGAATGAAAGACATCATGCACATGCAATACCAATAAAGATCTTTTATCATAACTCATGGGAGTCAGGAACGATATCTCATTGAAGTACACCTTCAGAATAAACCCTGCTTCAATTAGGACTTTTGAGTGTTGTAACATGGTCTGGTTCATGGTTTCAGTAAAAAGGATTTTTGGCTCAAAATTTATTCTAACCCACCCATTCTCCTTGATGATCTCTAGTCCTACGTTCAGTTAACTCGGCACGAGCGCTCACCTTCCAAGAGGTTACTGAATAGCAGGAGTGATGGTTAGGAACCCACAAGGTTTTGGGAATGGCGTTCACCCCTTTTGTCTTTGGTTTTTTTGTAGTCACACGACTTTGTTCCTTTCTGAAGATTTTTCTTTTGTAACCCTTTTCATTCTTTTGCTTTTTTATTCCCTAAATTTTTCCTGGACTGAATTTTTTGAATTTGAAGTCCAATGGGATGCTCTAACTTTTGCCTGAGTTACTTTTTCTAAGTTGGGCTTTCTTTTTTTTTTTCCTTTTTCAATGTCGTTTGATTCTTTTTCTTTTGAACAAATCGTGTGACACTGGTTGTCTCGTTTTCTATGAAAGGGTTATGACTGCCTCATTCCTTGGTTGGTGAGGGATAATCATTGTGGTTCCACGTCCTTGATCTCCCGATAAGTGAGGAATAACAGGTAATGGATCCTTATATGCACACTCCTATTTAAAATTTAAACGCTCGATCAAACTAACTGACGACTACCCGACCCTTGGGTTAATGTGAAGGTTTTTTCATACAAAATGAAACTCCTACTTCAAAGCTCAAAGGGGTTAACGAGGATCTATCTCCCTTATATCTCCGGTGTTTAGGGATTTAAAACAATGCATGTACATCCTTAGCAAGGTTTTACTCTGAAAACATATGACCGGAGATTTTGCGTTTTCACTTCATCATCCTCCTTCAAAGAGTTTAAGTAAGAAAGTTGGTATTGTAATGCACAGAAAATTATATGAGTGAACAAGAGTGAACTACTTCAAGAAAAGCATACTCATTACATTAAGATTTTCGTTCAAAAGCAAACAAGTTTTTACATGCAAGCAAAGCATTAACAAACAATGAAAATACAAATGAAAATGCAGTAAAGAAGCTAAATATTGCCATAGTTGAGGAAGCATGACTCCGACTGGAATGATTTCTTCTAATGATGACTATACAATTTGGGTTCTCACTTGGGAGGATTCATTTTATGCACAAACCATCTGCTGTGATTGTGATAACCTTTGAATCAATTAGATCTTGCACCTGGTGCTTCAAAGCTCTGTAATCTTTGGTTGAATGGCCAGACGCCTCTGAATGGAACCCACATCTTATAGTTGTATCATAATCTGGTGGCAGCTAGGAAGAAGCAATGAAAGTCCTTAACTGAATCAGCTGACGCTTGAGAAGGTCAGGCAATAATTTTTCATACAGTATGGGGATATCATCAAGCTATCTTTCGGGTTTCTTCGACCTTTTTTGTTTCTTCTAAAGATGATTCTTATTTAAGCACCCAGCCTGTCCAGGCGTTTTCCTATTCAGATCTGGTTAAGGAGCAGATAGAGGTCTCTGGTGTGAGGATTCTAGAACCCCAAGACTGTGGAATATGCCCCTGTCTTGAGGTTGACCCCAGAGAAAGGGGAGGAGCAACCATCCTTTTACCAGCAGCTGGAACAGAATCACCTAGCACGCTTATGCCACTTGACATAAACTCGGTTGCCTTTGAATCAATCAAATCTAGGACCTTGTGCTTAAAGGCCTTGCATCTTTCAATATCATGTCCTGGTGCTCTGGAATGGAAATCACAATGGGAATTCGCGTCATAGCCTGGTGGGGGCTTTCCAATAAATGGAGCCATTGTCCGAATTTCATCCAACTGAAGCTAAATTAGATGCTGCAACAACTAAGTACAAGGCATAGGAAGCAGACCAAAAGCCCTATTAGGCTATTGTGGCCTTAATCCATACTCTTTGCTCCTAGGATTATCTTTGGAAATAAGAGATGGTTGTTGCCGGGAAAGTTCTGGACCCTCAAGTTATGAAGAAGATCCGTGAAGTATCTCACGATTTGGGAGAGGTCCTACGGGCAAGGTAGGAAAAACAGTCATCGTTGCTGCCTCAGGAACATGATTTCGTTCTTTTCTTAGCATAACTCTCGTGACTTCCATGATAAGGCCCATCCAAGTCTTCAGTTGATGGACCTCCTCCCTCAATAATTTTTGACCGTGAGGCAAAGCTTGTATGTCCACCATGAACTGCCCCATCTGGCTACGAATTCCCATTAACTCTTTTTGAATTTGCTCCATAATCAACTTCTGCCTTCTTGGAAAAGTTAAGTCTAAAATTTTGAATACCAGATCAGGATAACAAAAACCAGCTTCATAACACCTATTATGCAAATGAACATGAAAATGTGAATGCAAATGCCATATTTGAATATCTCCAAGGTGTTCTACACATTGATTCAAGTTTAACAACAATAAACACAAGAGATGGATAGAACACTAGTAAAGTCACTCATAGATAGAATAGGAAAGCCAAGTCAATACAACGTCGATACAACATAGATAACATCAAATACACTAAGTCAGTGACCCCAGTCTACAAGCCTGATGGTGATCAATATAAATAGAATAAAGAAGACTACAACACATCATCAATATCCACCAAGGACAAACCTCCCCAACCACTATGCTCCTTGCACCAGGCTTGAACCTCATTGAGTAACCTCTTGGTGTCAGGATGCTTCGGTCTCTGAATCAGATCCTGGATGAGAACATCCCTCCTGTGCATGATCCCCTATAGATATCGGCAATGCTCCTCCCAAGCATCTTCTTCAAAGGCGTCTTCGAGTTTAGGCTTTTTCACCTTCGCTTGGAACTTGATCCCTTCCAAGGCTGACAAAGTCTCCTTAAGGTGCTTTTCACTTTGGCATCTGTGATACGACTCCCTTCTTACCTCTCTCTCTTTAACTTCGAGTTGTAGCTTCATCTTTATAATCTTGTCGCAGAGTTCACCTTCTTTCATCTTATGGGCTGTCACAGTGGAATTCCATTGACTGTTGAATTTTGAGATCTCAAGGTGAGCTATATCCAAATATTTTTTTCTCTGCTGTAGGATACTGTTGGCACTCTTCAGATCTTGGCCTATCCTCTCTCTGCTCTTGATTTCATCTTCTAGTTATTTCTCTTTCTTGGCTAGAAGTTATGTTTTCACCTTGGATACATAGACTACTTCTCTATGAGCATGCCCCAAATGAGAGACGTCTATCTTCAACTCTTCATTCTCCTTGCGGAGCTCTTCTTTATCTGCCCAGAGTTTATTATACCTCTTGTAATACCCCAAATTTTGCCCTAAGATTTGTCGTCGCATTTCATTGCATTTAATCAATTACTAACAAATTTGTGTAGTCGTTTGACTTTTTGCAGGTAAATATCATATGGCATGTATTTTTTTCTAAAAAGTAAAAATGGCACAATTGGCAAGAGGACATGTGTAAGGAGTTGTGAGTGTGAGAGATTGAGAGTTCGAATCTCACCTTAGTCACTTTTTGTTTTTTATTATTTTTACTCTAAATGTTTCTATCTCTCATTAAAAAATAACAAAAATAGTTTTTTATTATTATTTAATTATTATTTTCGTATTTTAATTAAATCATTTTTTAAAATATTATTTTTTTCACTTTTTTCTAAATTATTCATAAAAATATCCAAAAAATCATAAAATAAAAAATATTAGAAAAATTTTTGTTCTTTTTATAATATTTTTGATTTTAGGAATCAATAGGATCATTAGTTTTTATTTTAAGTTTATTTTAATTATTTTAAATTATTTAAATTTTATTTTTTCTTAACTAATTATTTAGTTTGGCCTTTAGGGACATTATTGACAATTTGGTGTTAACCCTAATTTGTTTCCTATATATACATGTGTTGCCTTGTTGAAAAGGGGGAGAATGAAAAAAACCTAAGAGGAGTGAGTGCCGTTTACCGTTATTTCTTTTTCTTCATCTATTACTGTTGTTTCTTTTTCTTCATCGTTTACCATTATTTCTTTTCCTTCATCTATTACTGTTGTTTCTTTTTCTTCATCTTTTACCGTTATTTCTTTTTCTTCATCTATTACCGTTATTTCTTTTTCTTTATCTATTACTGTTACGTTTATATATTTATAATTTTTAAATTGTTAGAGTTTATATATATATAAGATTAATTTTTGATCGAATTATATCGATACGATGTTTGCACATTTGTGTGCATGACGCGTGACATTTGTGTTAGTTCGATCGGGTTGCGATGATCGCATTTTTGTGTGAGCAATAATACTGTTTTTTTGCTTAATTTCTTTTTCTTTGCGATAAATTTTGTTTCGTCCGATTTAGATCTGGTTGCGCTGAGCGCATTTCTGCGTTAGCAACATTGTTGGGTTATTTGGCACATTTAAAATTCATTATTGCTTTATTATTATTATTATTATTAGTATTATTATTATCATTATTTATTATTATTATTATTATTATTATTATTATTATCATTATTTATTATTATTATCATTATTATTATTATTATTACTATTATTATTATTATTATTATCATTAATTTATTAAAACTTGTTATAATATAAAAATCTGTTTTTTAAAATAAATAACATTAACATCTTTTCCAAATTAATATGAAAACCTATTATTTTTAAGAAAAACTTTTTTTTAGATAAATTTAAAATAATAACTAAAATCTTTTTAAAAATAATAACTAGAACCCTTTTTTAAAAAAATATATAATAATAACATTAAACCTTTTTTTTTTAAATAAAACCTTTTTGTTAGATAATTAAATTAAGACTATTTTTGAAAAGTTTTTTTTAATAATATTAAAACCTCTTTTTTAACTTAAATCAAAAGTTTTTTTATATATCACAAATAAACAACAAAGAATATCTATAACTTTCGCACTTCCGTTTCATAACTCGTCTGATTACTGTCTGACTCTGTCTACTAACCTTGTGTATTCAATGTGCAGCTTGTTACGTTGCTATTAGTTATTTTAATGTGTTTTTCAATTCAAGTTGTATATAATTGTATCCGTTTCTCATTTGTAACTTCGCGAACAAATTATCGCGTTTACCTTTCTGCACTTTAATTTCTGCTGTTTGTATGGTTTAAATTCGCGCATTTGCATCGTTAATTTGTCCCATTGCATTCCTCCGAAGGATTAGGTCTAGCCGTTTGGCCGCCACGCCAATAGTCCTCAAAACTTCAAACCCTTACAAACCCTAACTTTTCACAAATGTCTCGCCATGGACAAAATTACAAAACTACCCCTAGCTTTAGGTCAAAGAGTCGCCGCACTCATTTTAGGGTTTCCCGCCGTGGAATCCCTAACCTAACCCTAATTCACTTAACAATTTACAACGTAGATATTGGAGTTTCTACACTCCGCATAAGCGTGTCCTTAAGATGCGTTTATTCCCCTTGAGACCTTGACCACAGTCAAGAAGTCTCTAACCTCCCTTTTGAGGGGAACTACAGTTACTCTGATTCCATTCCCGTAAGGATATGTAGGCACAAGATGCGATGTCTTGCCGAGTAAACTTAGAATTAACCCCTAGGTCTTTTTTAATTTTCAATCCTTTGTATATACCCTAAAGCAAAATAATTAATGAAATAAATAAAAAAAATAAACAAAAGGTTCCCGTAGAGTACTACGGAAGTTTAGGGTGCTAATACCTTCCCTAAATTTAACCAACCCCCGAACCTTAGATCTCTCTCTTTTAGGTTTTTCCTTTCTTTAACCTTTCCTTCGGATAAATCAAAGACCGGTTGTAAATGAATTAAGATTCAAGTTAATCAATAGCTTGACATCCAAATTTCACCGCAACAGAAAATGGCGACTTCACTGGGGAGTCCTAACTTTTGAGGGTTATCCCCATTTTGTTTATTTTTCATTATATATTTGTTTCATTAATATTTTTGCTCATTTGTATATATATTGTTCAGGGGTACCTTGCTTGGGAATTACTGTGTTGTGAGATAAGTCCTACACCCGGACTTGAGTGACATTATTATAGGATGGCGATATATTCGACGAGGCTTATAGGGAGTGAGTCCCGACTAAGCTAAATCGAGAATCACCGCTCAGTTGAGACCCTTTTGAAAATGGTTCAGTTGATCGAGTGTAGTCATGAAAACTTTTACCATTATCGATTGGAGTCTGTGATACTGGGAACCGTAGTACCTTTACACCATCTTGGCCTTATCTAGGACGTAGTGCGGGAACTATGTGGGAGTAGTCCTACAATGGTTGCTACGCGATACTACACTCGAACGAGGTTCTCTTGAGAATATTATCGACCTTTGAGTCAGTCGAGAAGTTGATAATATCCAAAAGATGGGCTGATGACTTTGGGCACTTTTTAGAACCCTTGTTCTGCAGGTACAATTAACCTATAGTACACACCACTTTGGGAAGGGTAGACCTTGACTCCATTCATTGTTCCTCTAAAATTAGGACCTTTGTTTGCTTATGTGCGTTTGTGCTTTGCATCCATAAAGCATCATATCATTTCTAGTTTCAAGGAATTCAAAAGTCCTTTGCAAATTCAAGAAGTCCTACATTTTAAAGTCTAACAGCTTTTCTCGCTTTCCTAAAAGGGAATGTTTGCAATCGACCGTTGAAATTCTTGAGACCATTGCATGGCATTAGCATCACATTTTTGCATTGCATTTATCCCCCAGTTTCTCCTTCTTGGTCCTATCGTCTTCTAGTGTACCTTTGAGTCGTCAAGCTGATTCCTCGACACAGATATCAGACCAGAAACGGAACAGGAGTCACTTTGATCCTATTCTCATGACTTACACAGAGCTATATCCTGACTTAGTCCAGCAAGGACTGATTACTACAAAGGCTTTACCACCTCCTCTTAATCCTCCGGCTGGATTTAGGGCTGATCTCCATTGTGCTTCCCATGAGGGTGCCCCAGGCCATGACTTGGAGCATTGTTTTGCATTGAAGGCTAGAGTATGTGAATTGGTTAGAACTGGAATACTTGATTTTACAGATAGTCATCCGGATGTTCAGAAAAATCCCTTGCCAGTACATCAGAAATGAAGTTTTGTCACTAGGCCTTTTGTTTCTCGTTGTTTGCACTTTCCTTATTTTGTTTAAGTTGTTCGCTTTTAATTATGTTTGTACTTTCATTAATGAAATAAGCATTGCGACTTTATGCTTTATTTTTCAAATGTTTACTTCTTGTCCAAAATTTTGATATGCTAAGATTGGAGGGAGGATGATGAAAACGTTATACCCATAATTGCTGTCAGTATGCTTTCAATCAAACCTTGTTGACGATGTAAGGCATTGTTTCAATTCCCAAACACTGGAGAAATAAGGAAGTTAATCCCTCGTTACCCCCTTCGAGCCTAGAAGTTGGAGTTTCTTTCGTTACAAAAAACCCACAATTTTAACCTTGGGATGGGTAGTTCTCAGTTAACTTGGTTGTGTGTTCATACGATACACCTTTCATTAACAAATTTTCCTTTGCACACGTCAAATAAGTGTCGAAGATGTTTTCTAATCAAAAGGTCGATGATGGTTCACCGTAATCATTAAAATCAAACAGTCACTTTCCTTCACACAAAAAAATAATATAAAAAAATCAAAAGAAGCCCGCTAAGTCAAAACCTATGAAGGAGACTTAGGCAAAACTGGGGCATCCCGCTGACTGTAAACTCTAAAATAAACAGTTTAGGCAAAATTTAGGGATAATACAAAGAGATTTTTAAATCCTTATCTTGAAAATCCTCAATGTCAAAACAATCAAATGTTGTAGGGGAGTAGTGGCTGCCTTTTCATAGGACCCTTTGACTTCTGAGTCATCATTGCTACGATCAATGAAATCCCTAACTTATGGGAACCTGAATGCATAGTATGAGTTAACTGAGCATAGGACTGAAGATCATCACGTAGATTGGGTGGGTACAAATAAATTTTGAGCCTTTATCTTTTGTTTCATAAACCGTGAACCAGGCCACATTACAACCCTCAAAAGACCTAATTGAAGCAAGGTTATTTTGAAAGTATACTACAGCAAGGTTGCGTAACCTGACTCCAAAAGATCCTTGCGAATCATTTATTTTGGCAATACACTTTTATTTTAAACTTTGAATGTCTTGAACCGCCTTGTTCTGACTAACGACTCATGTATTTTCCATCTTTCAAAAATAATTTTTCAAAAATCGCATGAACTTTGCATTACCATGTTTGTATGAATATTTTTGTTTGCAAACTGGCTTTCCTCTAAGGAATTTTCAAACAATGAGAAACTTGGTCAAGTGATCTTATCAGGGGCAAGTTCCTTTTACATCTTGTCAAAGAATCAGTTCAAGATTTGTTCAAGGCAATATCTTCTCAGATTTGGTTTATCCAGAGAATTGTTCAAGACTCAGACTGGGGCAAGCCCTCCGAGGATACAGCAAAACAGTCGATTCCACGAATCAGACAGCTGAAGCAATTATCAATTCATTTGACCTGGGGCAGTTTACTTGCATAATCCCCAAGCAGTTATTCATCATTCCTACAGTGACTATCAACTTGATACAGTTTAACAGAATGACAGTGATCTCCGGGTGAGGAATCAGTCCTCCAGTTTTGTCATCTCACAGAAAGAGTCGAGTCTTGTCGTCGACGTCTGCATTTGCATTTGATCATATGTCATAGACATGTGCACATCTTGGGTGCTTTACTCCCCATTTACATTTCTATCTTGGGTGCTTTATTCCCCATTTACCTCTCTATCTTGGGTGCTTTACTCCCCATTTACATTTTCATCTTGGGTGCTTTACTCCCCATTTACATTTCTATCTTGGGTGCTTTATTCCCCATTTACCTCTCTATCTTGGGTGCTTTACTCCCCATTTACATTTTTATCTTGGGTGCTTTACTCCCCATTTACATTTTTATCTTGGGTGCTTTACTCCCCATTTACATGTCTATCCTGGGTGCTTTACTCCCCATTTACATTTCTAGCTTGGGTGCTTTACTCCCCATTTACATTTTTATCTTGGGTGCTTTACTCCCCATTTACATGTCTATCCTGGGTGCTTTACTCCCCATTTACATGTCTATCCTGGGTGCTTTACTCCCTATTTACATGTCTATCTTGGGTGCTTTACTCCCCACTTACCTTCTATCCTTGGGTGTTTTATCCCCCATGTACCTTTATCCCGGGTGTTTTATTCCCCGTTTACCAGATATTCCTGGGTTTACCTAACATCATGGTGTTTTACCCCCATTTGCTTTTTTTTCTCCCTGAGGTCGTGTTTTACTCGCGTCTTACCTTGTGGGCAAAATTTATTTACTTGGCATCATGGGTGTTTTATCCCCATTTGCGTTTTTCTCCTGAGCTCGTGTTTTACCCGCGTCTTACCTTGCGGACAATTTCTAATTTACTTGGCACCTACCAACAATTCTGTGTCGTGTCTACCCGACGTTCTTCCAGATATGACATGTCTTCTTCCCTAGTGCAATTCCTCGGTGGGTCGTCCCCTGTGACGTTGTTTCGTCTGTATCCGTGCATTTGTCATTTTCATCATACGCATCATATCAGATTCATATTATATTTAGCATTATAGTTCGTTTTGTTTTGTCCATATCATTGCATAGCACTGCGTCTAAAGGCAAAATTTTCGGTTATCTGTATTTAAATCCCTCCACCACGATTTCTCGAGTCTCCGTTGCTCGAATCACCCGGTGAAGTTATTTAAATAGGGGCAACTGTAATACCCCAAATTTTGCCCTAAGATTTGTCGTCGCATTTCATTGCATTTAATCAATTACTAACAAATTTGTGTAGTCGTTTGACTTTTTGCAGGTAAATATCATATGGCATGTATTTTTTTCTAAAAAGTAAAAATGGCACAATTGGCAAGAGGACATGTGTAAGGAGTTGTGAGTGTGAGAGGTTGAGAGTTCGAATCTCACCTTAGTCACTTTTTGTTTTTTATTATTTTTACTCTAAATGTTTCTATCTCTCATTAAAAAATAACAAAAATAGTTTTTTATTATTATTTAATTATTATTTTCGTATTTTAATTAAATCATTTTTTAAAATATTATTTTTTTCACTTTTTTCTAAATTATTCATAAAAATATCCAAAAAATCATAAAATAAAAAATATTAGAAAAATTTTTGTTCTTTTTATAATATTTTTGATTTTAGGAATCAATAGGATCATTAGTTTTTATTTTAAGTTTATTTTAATTATTTTAAATTATTTAAATTTTATTTTTTCTTAACTAATTATTTAGTTTGGGCTTTAAAATGGGCTTTAGGGACATTATTGACAATTTGGTGTTAACCCTAATTTGTTCCCTATATATATATACATGTGTTGCCTTGTTGAAAAGGGGGAGAATGAAAAAAAACCTAAGAGGAGTGAGTGCCGTTTACCGTTATTTCTTTTTCTTCATCTATTACTGTTGTTTCTTTTTCTTCATCGTTTACCGTTATTTATTTTCCTTCGTCTATTACTGTTGTTTCTTTTTCTTCATCTTTTACCGTTATTTCTTTTTCTTCATCTATTACCGTCACTACAACAAAAATGATTTTCTTCATCTATTACTGTTGAAAATATGATTTAAAAGATTAATTTTAAAAAAATGGCACAACCAGGACTTGAACCCAAGTCATTTGCTTTGAAGAAAGATCTCGCTACCACTAGAGCAATAGCGCCATATAGTTTTAATTTAAATTTGAAATTATTAATTCATTAATCTATTCTAAAACTTGAAAAATTTCATCCGACAAATACCAGTAGCACCATATAGTTTCTAAAAATTAGGGGTTGTTTAAACCCTAACCTTTTCATCTCTCTGCCCGCGAACGCAAACGGTAACATCTTCACCCTCATTCATGCCGGCAACCGTCCTCCCTTCTCTCATCCATTGGTTACACCTCTCAAACGTAAGTTTCTCATTCTCATTTAGGGTTTGTGAATTTCGAAACATTCGTTTGTGACTTCGTTAATTTGTGTCAAGTGATCGTTACTGCTGTTATATATCATGGATGGTTAACCTTTTATTTACGTATTCCCTTTGCATTTAGTGTACGTACAAGCTCCAGAACTTTTCTCCAGAGAGGACATGATAAAATTGTGAGGAATATTGAGAAAAGAATTGCTGATTTTACTCATATACCAGTAGGTGAGTTCTTGAAATTAAAGTTTGATGCTTTTGCTAATGTTTTTGATTAAACTATGTATGAATAAAGTGGAATGTTTTCAGTTGTGTTTGCAATCTGGACTATGATGTTGAGATAGTATGTTATTTTTCATCCTATCTTTTAATTAAACAACCAAGACTTCAGCTTTGTTTCACAATGTGCAGAGCATGGGGAGCCCCTTCAAGTTCTCCGTTATAAAGTTGGACAAGAGTATGTACCTCATTATGATTACTTTGCGGATAAGTATAATACACGAAATGGGGGTAACCGTATGGCCGCAATGTTGATGTACCTGTAAGTGACTTCACTAGCCATTCACTCATTGTTTACTTCAATTGTCTTCTTGGATATGAAACTAGAGTAAGATCTTTTTATTCTTGTGCTCATGCTGCTTACTTTTATTATTAATTTCAATTGGTCTTCAGATTAATATGCTAGTTCCACGTAATTTACCTGAGCAGTAAACTTTTTTTAGCATTCACGCAGGTTTCAAGTGCTAGTAGACTCTACAGAGACTTTTGCAGAAGTAATAATGCAGAAATTAATACTGTGGATCAGCCAAGAAAAGTAAATCATGGAGACAAACATTTAGTACATAATAATATTGAGATGAACTATAAAATTTTGAAGTTAAAATGGAGGAAATTTGATCACTTGGCTGGCCAAGTTGGTGGAGCAAAGAACATATTCTGCCAGTGATGGGTGTTTAAAAGGTGGTGGCTTTTTGTCACTGGAAGATTCTGGAGGTTCTGCCATGGCAATGTTCTTGGAAGGAGGTTTTCTTGATTTTTTGAACAAGGTATATACTGAAATTATGTTGTCCATTTAATGCTTTATTCTTGCGTATCGCACTTCTCATCTAGGACATGCCATATTGTTAGACTGTATCAGGTTTTCGGTTCTTGTTACCCCCATTCTTAATCACATTGGGTTAACATTACATTATGCTTGACGTATTTGGATATTCTCAATTACGATATAAATGCGGTATAAATATTTGTGCGCAGTGCACGGGTTTCAACTTGTTATTTATAAGACCTCTTCATGTTAGGATGTGGACATTCTTGTTGCATTTGACGACGTTGTTATTGACGGAGTTGACATATGATCCGTCTCTACTGGAGGAAAGTCAGATGATGATAGTATCCATTTTATGGATGCAATCTCAGTTGGATCATTCCGTGCAATGAAAAGGGGAATACTAATTGTATCTGCGAAAAGGAACTTCGGTCCAAAAAGTTCATCCCTAGCAAATTTTTCACCTTGGGCCATTAGTGTTGCTGCAAGCACCATGGATAGAAAATTTGTTACAAAGGTCAAATTAGGAGATAACAAAATTTATGAGGTAAATCATTCTTTTTTTCTATCCTACTTTAGAACAACTGCTTTTTGATCTTCTTTGACTTCAAAATACATAGTTATACAATTGTATCATTTTCTTAAATATAAGGCAAGTTGATTTGGTATGTAAGTTTGTTAGTACTTATATTTAATGAGTTCACTTTCTATTATCTATGCTGGTGATGCACCAAATAAGGAAGCAGGATTCAATAAAGATTCATCCAGGTAACTAATCTTCATATCATTTAAGTTAGAAAGTGATGAAAACATTAACAGTAAGAAAAAGAATAATAGAGTTATATTTTTTTTTTACTTTCTATTAATCTTTGCATTAAATTTTTGCTCTTTTATTTGATAAAAAACTGTAAAGACTAAAAAGACAGTCTATGATAAAAATGGAGTTGGCTGAAGGATCAAGGAATCACAATTGAGGGGGGTGTGGACAGGCCCAAAATATGGAGAGTGTATCAAAGGAAGCGGGTGAGAATGTAGTGAATCAATGTTGTAAAACTGTAATGCATTGGAATGTGAACAAATTGTTTTTTTTTTTTTACAATCCACAATTAACAACATTGAGTTTATCCTATAGATGTCTGGTGATGTAAACCTCACACTCTCATATTCTGCATGAGGTGATGTGGTAAGAGTCAAAGATTGAATATTGTTATAATGAAAGTTGTGGTTTTTAATTGGGGGGCAACTCTCACTTCATGTACTAGCTTTTGGGGTTGGGTCAGGAATTAAATACAAATTCTAAGATTCATATGACAGTGTTGCTCTCTGCAAGTATATAATTTATTTGTCTCTGCGTGTGAATAGAACTAAGCACATTGTGTTCAATAGACCATGTTAAAGTTTTGTTGAAGGAAAGTATACACTGAGAGAGTGTAATGTAATATGATAATCATGACCAATATGCTTGAAGATTGAATGGGGCATATAAACAAATGACTCCTCAGACGACTTTTGCTTGATATTTACTTTTTTCTGACAGTGATAAACATATATAAAGTAGTGTTCTTCTTCACATATATAAACATGTTCATTATTAAAGGGAATTGTTGTCAAATTGTTTTGTCGTTGTTCTAAACTTTACTTGTGAAATACTTAGATTCTTGAGTCTTAGATAGTATGTTAACTCTAGGATAGAAATTTGTTTTGTTGTGATTGGAATTGTAGCTAATACCCCAAGGAGTTTTCTTTCCACAGTATCAAATGTTATTGTTAAATTGATCTTTCAATTTGCTTAGTGATGATATCTGATTGATGCTTGTTATTTCAAAATGCTATACTATTTATTTGACAAAAATCCTGCCTTCCACCTTCATTGCAGTCCAACTCTAGCCGCCTTAGGATCGGAGTTAGTTATATAAGGGAATATTGTAGTGTAAGAGATCAACTTGGTTTTCTGTTATCAGAAAGAGAGTATTCTTCTGTGGGAGCCACTTGGCTAGGCTAGTAGTATCCCTCTCTTAGATACTTTTTCATTTTCTGTTATGCTGTATCTTCCCTAATTGATATACCAAGAAATACATCATTTTATCTTCATGTTTTTCTTTCTGTGCTTTCATCATTTCACCAGTCTATATAGGGATTGAATACAAAAAGGTCATACTTTTATACAGATACTCTATACTTAAGCCAATATTTCCATTTCTGCTCCAAAATAGGCATTATTGAACAGGGAACAACTTTTGAAAAATCAATAATTTAATGAAATATTTTTAAAATTGCAGGAATTGCTCAGCCAGCACATTGGATATCAAGATGGTGAAGGGTAAAATTCTTCTATGTGAAGATATGATAGGATTTTCTGAAGCCTATAGAGTTAGTGTTGTGGGTGTTTTGGTACAAGGTCAAAAATCTATTGATACCGCATATTCTTATCCCTTGCCTGGATGTCACCTTCATTCGAAGGATGCCGCCAAAGTACATCAGTATATTCACTCTACCAGGTATCAATTGCAAATTATATATTATACACTTAATAATTTAAAGAAGCACACTTATCTAGAGTTTATTTTATTAATCAATATGCAGGAATCCGGTAGCAACTATATTTAGAACGTATGAGGCAAATGATACTTTGGCACCTATGTTCGCCTCTTTCTCGTCAAGGGGTCCTAATAATGCTACACCTGAGATTCTAAAGGTTCATCTTAATGAAATAATAAGTTAAATACATTCTTTCATTTTAATAATATTTGTTGTTAACTATTTTTTGTATAATGTTGTAGCCTGATTTAGTTGCTCCTGGAGTAGACATTTTAGCCAGTTGGTCTCCGATTGCTCTAATTTCTGAACTTCATGGTGATAAAGAAAATTGGAATTCAATATTGTGTCTGGAACATCAATGTCGTGTCCCCACGTTTCTGGTGCCGCAGCATATATAAAATCCTTTCATCCTACATGGTCACCTGCCGCTATACGCTCAGCTCTAATGACGACAGGTAGTAGAAATGAGTAGTGTCTCACCTTAATCAATATACTGTGCTCCAAGAAAAATAAACTTAGCACATGCTTAGTTTTAATTAATATTTTAATAGAGTTGTCTTTTTAAATGAATTATTTGTTATAAATAATTGAGAAATTACCTTTGGGGAAAAGAATATATCATGATTTAGCTTTATTTCATTTTAGCTGAGCAAAATGTACTTGGTATGTTTTAAACTAATTAAACTAATATAAAAAAATTGTGTTTCTTATGTTGCAGCCAAACAAACAAGAACCCTGACACAGAATTTGCGTATGGAGCTGGACAAATTGACCCAATAAAGGCTTTGAATCCTGGCTTAGTATATGATGTAAATGAAGAAGAGTATATTAGGTTTTTATGTGGTCAAGGTTTAAATATGGCTTTGATTATAGGCAACGCTTTTTAAGGGTTGCTTATTAAAAACCGTGGACTTTTCCTAAGTTTTAGGCGCGGTTCTTTAAATGAAATTATAAACTAGCTACAATTTTCATTTGTTGCTTTTTTATAACCGTTGTATATTCATGTTTTGGGGACGGTTATTTTGTGTTGTTACTATAAAACCGCAGCCTAAAACTGCAACTAAAACTGTGGAATTTGATGATTTACGTGACGGTGTTTTGAATCCGTGGTTAAAAATAAAAAAACCGTGCTCTAAATGAATAGGCAACAGCCGTTTATTCCACGCCTGATAAACCGCCCCTAAAGCCTTAGGCTACGGTTATTGCACTTTAGGTTGCGGTTTTGAGTTGTTGCCAAAAGTCATTTTTGTTGTAGTGCGTTATTTCTTTTTCTTTATCTATTACTGTTACGTTTATATATTTATAATTTTTAAATTGTTAGAGTTTATATATATAAGATTAATTTTTGATCGAATTATATCGATACGATGTTTGCACATTTGTGTGCATGACGCGTGACATTTGTGTTAGTTCGATCTGGTTGCGATGATCGCATTTTTGTGTGAGCAATAATACTGTTTTTTTGCTTAATTTCTTTTTTTTTGCGATAAATTTTGTTTCGTCCGATTTAGATCTGGTTGCGCTGAGCGCATTTCTGCGTTAGCAACATTGTTGGGTTATTTGGCACATTTAAAATTCATTATTGCTTTATTATTATTATTATTATTATTATTATTAGTATTATTATTATCATTATTTATTATTATTATTATTATTATTATTAGTATTATTATTATTATTATCATTATTTATTATTATTATCATTATTATTATTATTATTACTATTATTATTATTATTATTATCATTAATTTATTAAAACTTGTTATAATATAAAAATCTGTTTTTTAAAATAAATAACATTAACATCTTTTCCAAATTAATATGAAAACCTATTATTTTTAAGAAAAACTTTTTTTTAGATAAATTTAAAATAATAACTAAAATCTTTTTAAAAATAATAACTAGAACCGTTTTTAAAAAAAATATATAATAATAACATTAAACCTTTTTTTTTAAATAAAACCTTTTTGTTAGATAATTAAATTAAGACTATTTTTGAAAAGTGTTTTTTATTAAAACCTCTTTTTTAACTTAAATCAAAAGCTTTTTTATATATCACAAATAAACAACAAAGAATATCTATAACTTTCGCACTTCCGTTTCATAACTCGTCTGATTACTGTCTGACTCTGTCTACTAACCTTGTGTATTTAATGTGCAGCTTGTTACGTTGCTATTAGTTATTTTAATGTGTTTTTCAATTCAAGTTGTATATAATTGTATTCGTTTCTCATTTGTAACTTCGCGAACAAATTATCGCGTTTACCTTTCCGCACTTTAATTTCTGCTGTTTGTATGGTTTAAATTCGCGCATTTGCATCATTAATTTGTCCCATTGCATTCCTCCGAAGGATTAGGTCTAGCCGTTTGGCCGTCACGCCAATAGTCCTCAAAACTTCAAACCCTTACAAACCCTAACTTTTCACAAATGTCTCGCCATGGACAAAATTACAAAACTACCCCTAGCTTTAGGTCAAAGAGTCGCCGCACTCATTTTAGGGTTTCCCGCCGCGGAATCCCTAACCTAACCCTAATTCACTTAACAATTTACAACGTAGATATTGGAGTTTCTACACTCCGCGTAAGCGTGTCCTTAAGATGCGTTTATTCCCCTTGAGACCTTGACCACAGTCAAGAAGTCTCTAACCTCCCTTTTGAGGGGAACTACAATTACTCTGATTCCATTCCCGTAAGGATATGTAGGCACAAGATGCGATGTCTTGCCGAGTAAACTTAGAATTAACCCCTAGGTATTTTTTAATTTTCAATCCTTTGTATATACCCTAAAGCAAAATAATTAATGAAATAAATAAAAAAAATAAACAAAAGGTTCCCGTAGAGTACTACGGAAGTTTAGGGTGCTAATACCTTCCCTAAATTTAACCAACCCCCGAACCTTAGATCTCTCTCTTTTAGGTTTTTCCTTTCTTTAACCTTTCCTTCGGATAAATCAAAGACCGGTTGTAAATGAATTAAGATTCAAGTTAATCAATAGCTTGACATCCAAATTTCACCGCAACACCTCTCAATCTCCAAAGTAGTAGGTTGTTCAATCATTAGCGGATATAGAGGTGTTTCAATGGAGAATGGCAGCAACACTTCTTCGACCTTCTTCTGAATCCACTCTACATAGGGATCATAGGCTCTACAATCACTCTTGCCCAAAGAAGACTTTCCCCTCCTATGGATCTTATTCCATGCATCTATAACCCTCTTCAGTAGCTCTGGGTCAGCTGTCCCCGTGAAGAATAAAGAATCTTGAACATCCTTATCTTTTGGTGGCTCCCTCAAGGCATACCCAAATTGTCTAACTGCGATAGAAGGGTTATAATTAATACCTCATTTTATCCCTAATAGAGGCACATTCGAGGAATCTCCACAACTAGAAATAATCTCCTTGCCAAGCAAATCAAGATTGGACCAGACAATATCCTTCACAATCAGCCCCATCAATCTTTTAGACCACTCAAAAGAATTCCTAGAATCAAAAAAATCTCTTGAGCAAGGAAGATGATCAATAAACCATTTTTTAGAGAAGCGGTGCACAACAGGAAACCATCCTTCCTCTTCTTTTCTCATTCTTATAGTGCACATAATGATACAGGTCTCCTAAGAGAGTAGGTACAAGATTCTTCATAATAAAGAGGCGAACAATACTCAAATCCACAAAATCAACCACGTTAAGGTACAAGAGGATGCCATAGATGCACAAAGCCAAGATAGAGTTGAAAACCACCCAATTACCAGCTTCGGCATACTTCTGAGCTTCACTCACCAAGAAATCCAGATGAAACCCAGATAATCCTCCCTTGCTAGCAATGTTGTCCAGCAATACATATTTTCTCAAATAAAGAGCAGCGACAACATCGTCGAGATCAGGATCCTCTTCAGAATAATAGAAAGGCGTTTTATCATGGACATGAACTCCCAAGATGAATGCATACTCTTCTAGTGTCAGAGCCAACTGATAATACGGAAAAGTGAAGTATTGCAATAGAGGATCATAGAATTGTAGAAGAGTGTGGATAACCTTATACTCATAATCAATAACAATATGGACAAAATTCAGAATCCTTCCATAACCCTTCTTGAAGTCTTCGAGAATGCTAGAATCTGCCAGAGCAATCAAACCATGAAGGGAACCCAATTCAGGAGCTGGAAACTTGTACACAATAATCTTATTTCTACCAGTGTCCATCTCTATAAACCTCGAATAGCCGGAATCAAGGATAAGATGAGAACCTAGAAATACACAAACATGATTGTTTGGATGCAAAATGATTATGCAAATGCAAACATGGGATCAAGGTTCCATATGATCTGAATAACTGCTACGTTGTTGACTGAAAAAGGCCATAATTCCGCTCTAACAAGAAAACCAGAATACTAAATAACCATAATACCCAGGATCAAAAGTCCATATTAACAAGAAAACTAGAAAACCGAGTAGGTTGAAAGTCAAGGTTTCCTGCAAAACCCATCCCCTCTTGCATGTGGGTTCTAGTCTTGGATACAGGCATCCTATGCAGGTCATCAGTATCACAGACTCTCAAGTCGAGAAATGATGATACGTTCACCATTTTTGGTTTGGCATCATCATCAATCAAGGAAGCCTCAACTGATTTCCCATGAACGGTCTCTAGAGTCATAAGCTCTCTATGTCAACACCCTATCATCTGCACTAGACGTGCAGGATAGAGTATCTCCAAAGAAAACCTCGTCTGAATGTGGGTTTTGTGTCAACTATACATGGCCAGACGCCACACAAGCCACACTATTCTCCACTCTAATCCTAAGTGTACACTCAAGTCTAGGTAGTGGGCTTATCTCTCATGGAACAATCTCACCCAACAGCACAGTTGCAGGAGAGCAATATAATAACAATAATCAAATGCAATAATAAAATGCATATGCAATAAAATACAACAGATAATGTACATAAAAGTATAAAAATAAACACCCAATGAAACATAAACAGACAAGCACTAGGATTGACTCACATAGGGAACCAGAGTCCCCAACAGAGTCACCAGCTGTCGCAACTGTGAAAAACACCCGGCAGAAGAATAGAAGAGTCACCACCAAACGTTATTTATCCCGACGGAGGGAAAGGAAACGATAAAAGAAAAACTCAAAGAGGGAGAAGACATGGTCATCGCAACCAAATCCTGGGTTTGGGAGTCGATTACGCGAGAGGAAGGTATTAACACCCCCTCGCGTTCGTTATACTCAACGGGATCCATGCTTGTTGTCTAATCAAAGGGTGTGTTATCTAAATTCTATTGCTAAATGGAAACAAGAAAGGAAAAGTAAAAAGGATACTCGATAGGACTTCGTCGTCCTAGGCCTACGTATTCCCTCGTGCAATAGGAAAGTCAGAGTCAACGTAGTTCGGAAGACTACGGGTGGAAGGGGGAAGGTTGCTCCTCAAGATATCATCGTCTTGTTCCTACGTATCCTCAGCTGGTATGAGAAATCAGAGTAGCCGTAGTTCGGCTCACCACGGTTTGCTTAGGGTTTTTTATGAGCGGCGTTAAGTTCTTATTCTAGCAATTAGGGTCGATGCGTGTTTACGGTAGAACGGAAAAATAACGTACTCTTTCTAAAAATGATTTAACACACGATCCCGAAGGATACAAATATTTAAATTTTTTGTGAGTTTTAGAGATCTGAATTGATTTGATTTAAGATTCACATTGCACTAAAGTATATGATTTAAGAACGAATGCGTCGCATGATCGCCCTCAGACGGGATGTACGCTAAACACTCTAGACGAAGTAAGGAGAGACCCATCATTCATCATTTTCCATATACTTAAGACTCGTGAAAGGTCTAAGGGGAAACTCGGTTCTAATGTTGTCATGCAAGATGACCCTATGGTTGGGATGCGAGAGGAAATTTTATCTTAATGTTAGTATGTAAAAGATGGACCTAAGGTTGAGGTGAAAAGGGACTAACCTAATGTTATCATGCATGGATTAACTTCTAACGTCTATCCTACTCCGAGTTTAATTAAAAATTAAGTTGGACTAGGAGGCCTTAACAGAGCATTCAAGAATAAAACGAAACAAGGAAAACAACGAAAATAGCAGCTACAACAACACTCCAACTTCAGAACCACAATAAAAACCCGACAAGTAAGCACAATAGCTCATGTTTCAGCACATAACAGGTGTAAAAAGTGGCAGGCAGAATGTATGCATAATTAACAACATGTTAAAGTTCAGAACAGCAGGTGCGAAAAGTTCAGGCAGCATGCATACATGAATATTGCAACGAAAGCATATGACATGGTAAGGATCAATCATGAACATGCATTACCAATCAAGCACAAAACAAGTTTGATGTACAAGTAAACATTCGAAGAGAACATCATGTATTCAACACTGATTAAACAATTCTAACAATCATGCATTCACATAAACGAAAACAAACATAAGCATGTGGTCCAAATCCAGCAAGATAGTCATCAAGAATCTGCAACATGGTCAACACACAAAGAATACAATGCAACGACCATAAGCGTTCATCAACTGAAAACCAAAAGTCGTGTGTTGAAGAAAACTCAAGCATGCTATCAAGAACGATGCGATAGGCCAAAAATAGTCCACATATATGTATCATATTAATCCATGAGGTTTAGAGATGAAAAGGAACTCAAACAAGCTTGAAAATACAAGAAAAATGCATCATGTCACAGTGGTAATCGATTACCAATATATGGGTAATTGATTACCCACTTAAAAACTATCAAAAATCACGTGGAAAAGGAAAGGTAATCAATTACCCTGATTCTGGTAATCGATTACCATTGAGACAGTGGCAGATTTTCAACTTCCAAAATGCACTTTCAGCAGCAAATGACTTATCCAATCAACCAAATGAACAAGCAATCAATTATGCACGAATATCATATCAAACCATAGTAATCAAACACCAATTGCATCAATCAAACAACAAGATCAAGGATCAAAGCAAGTAATAGATCAAAGATCACCAAGAAACCAAGAATCTACATTGTGAAATACAAGACTGACCAAAAACATAATTAGATCTAGGATTTACTAACCTACAAAGCTGAGATTTTCTTTGGTGAGTGTTGTTAAGCTGCAATTAACAGATCCAAGAAAGAAATCCAAAGATATATGAAGCTTTAGCAAGAAAACTTGAAGATCCAAGCAATAATTCACCAATAAGCAAAAGCTCTTCCAAAAGTGATTCCAACAACTTATTTCAAGATCCAAACGAATTCCAAAACCAGAATTGAACCAAGAATGATGATGCAATGAAGGTTTAGCTCAAGAATTCACAAATTGCAATGTATAATTTGTGAAGCTTTTGGCTATGGAGTCTTTGTGAGGGTTTTGAAATGAGAGAAAAGTTGAAAGAATTGAGATGAGTGATGTAGAAAATTCAAAAAAATGAGTGAAAGTTATGAGAGGTTTGAAGTGAATTTGTTTAAATAATTCTTAGGTTAGGAATTAAAATGTGGTTTGGAGTGTGGGTTAGTGTTTGGAATAGAAATTAGGAATGAAAATGTTTGAACTTTGGAGGGAATTTGAATTAATTTGTGAAAATGAATCAAATTGGAACCACTTCTAGATCCTTCTACTGATGTACATGGAAATCACATGATCAAAATGCAAACCAAGTGTTGCAGTGCTGAAAAGTGAATAATCTGGGCCAAGTTTGCTCAGGGTAATCGATTACCCTGATTGAGGTAATCGTTACCACATTCACAGTTTCAAATTTTGGCGCCATATGGAGGAAAACTTGGAGAATCACCCATAACCACTTGTCCTGAGCTTTGTTCAATCTCTGAAACTTGTCATTTGATATTGCACCTGTAAAATGCCTGAAATAAATTGTGAATTGTCTCCTGCGCTCGAAATAACCTGCTAAGATGTACAATCCGGTACCCGATCGGTGAGCAAAATAAATGTCGAAGCCTCTGATGCCTGCTGCTTAAAAACTTGTCAATAAAAGAACCTTGAGCCATAGAAACACCTTGATCCCACATCTCAAGAGTCAATGCCATGATATACACAATGAACGAAACATAAGCCAAATATGGTTAAAAACGAAAGGAGAAATTTTGGGGTGCTACAGCATCGTTCCTCTATTACCATACCTTTTCGCTTTACTCATTTAGAAGAAAACAAATAAGTTTAGCTAACGTTCATCACAATTCGAATTAAGAGGTTCCTGTTGAGTACAATGGACGTGAGGGGGTGCTAATACCTTCCTCTCACGTAACCGACTCCCAAATCCATAATGTGGTTGCGATGACCATATTCTTATCTCTCTTAAAGGTTTTCTCGACATTTCTCTTTCCCTCTTTTGGGATAAATAAAGTTCGGTGGCGACTCTGTCGAACCATTCTTCCGCGCCTTTTGCGCGAGGGTCGTATTTTTGATTATGTATTTTTCGAGGTGCGGCAGGTGTATATAAGTTTTATTTGTTCATCCACTTAAGGTGCACTTCTCTTCTCTTTTTGTTTTCAATTTGAATGTATCTACTATTTGTGTTTATTGATATTGTGAAACTTTCAATGTTTGTAAAAAAATCAAAAATATACATTGTTAATATAAAATTTATATTGTTATAATATTTATAATTTTTTTATGTTCTAATATTTCAAAAATATAAGATTCATTTATATTATAATATAAAAAAAAAAAGTTTTGGTGTTACATTGTTATTATAAATATACACTGTTAATATGTACGGTTAATATGATTAATATATACTATTAATATTTTTGTTGGTGTGATATTGTTAATATTAAAATAAAATGTATGTTGTTTATATATTGTTATATGTATATGTTAAAAATAGAATATATATTTGTAATGTTTACAAAGTATATTTATAAGTGTATTATTTGTAAATATTTATAAGTGTATTTAGAAAATATGAATTAAATCATAAAAGTAAATATTTATAAGTGTATTTAGGAAACATGAATTAAAACAAAAAATATAATAAACGTCATTTGTAAAGGGTTTAACTTCTCACAAATACCAAAACGTACATTGTTTTGTCATGGGGCTAAACTCCTAGCAAATTACTGATACACCACGCCATCTAGCCTGCACCTAAGCATCAGGGCCGACCCAATAAGTCTGGAGGTCCTGTTTTAATTTTAAAAAATAGGCCTAAATTAAAAGAGAAAAAATACATTTTTAAAAATTATGATTTTACAACTGTTTTTTAAAAATTTGTTACTAAATGAATGATGCTTGAAAATAAAATATAATTTTACACCTATTTTTTAAAAGCATGTGTAAAATCTATTGCTTTTGTAAGTAAATAAGAAGTAATTGGGCCCCTAAATTAAAAAATACAACTTTAAAAGTTATTTACGTTAGTTTTCAAAATAGTCTATATGAAATGATAGATGTTTGAAAAAATATCATGATTTTACACCCGATTTTGAAAAACAAGTGTACAATCTATTGCTTTTATAGTTAAAAAAAAACTGGCCCCTAGAATTTGGGGTCAGTGCTAGAGCATATGTTGCACATGGAAAAGAGCAACCCTGTTAAGCATGCGCGTCTATCACATAAAATTTAGGGCTCAGATTTTACGAGGGCTTTAGTCCCTAACAAATAAGCGATGTGATAGTCCCTTCACCAAATATTTGTGATGACCATTTTAGCTAGGTGATTTAGCCCCTAATAAATATGTTTTGTGAGAGATTTTTTTACACTTATGAGTTATGAGGGGTTTAATCCTAGCAAAAACAACATTTTCTATATATATATATATATATATATATATATATATATATATATATATATATATATATATATATATATATATATATATATATATATATATATATATATATATATATATATATATATATATATATATATATATATATATATATATATATTGTTTTTCTTATAATTTTATTTTGTTACAAATAAATGTGTTTGAGACACTCTCAAATACTTGAGTGGAGTAACTCAAAAGAGAAATAAGTAGTTGACACTTCTCAAAAATGTAAAAACAAAATACTCTTAAACATTAATTGTAGTAAATGTTGTAAATTATTAATAATTAATAATCTTCAGTGTGTTTCAAAATGGCAAGAAAATATGCAAGTGAAGATTAATTTTGAATTCAGAAATAAGCAACACTTGTAAAGTGTTGCAGTAGGTTTGAATTCGGAAGTAAGCGACACTTTGTGAAGTGTTACAAAATGAAAGTATGAAACTCTTGAAGAATGTTGTTGTAGGCAAAACAATGTAACTTTTGCCAAAAACTTATAACTCATAGTAAAAGGAAGTTGTTTCACCAAGGGCCGCAACCTTGTGAAGCAAAACCAATATCGCCTATAAATACTTCATTCCGGATTTAGAAAAATATAACAAAAAACATACATCCTCTTCACTAAAATTTCATACACTCTTCCTTACATTTGAGTTTTCATCAGTCTTGTGCAAACTCGAGTATAAGCTAAATTATTCTTGGTATTCTTGCGTTACAACTCTAAGGCATTTGAGAGTGCTTGAAATACATTAAAAAAATTGATTTCGTTCACGATTCTAGCATCGATTCATTCGGTTTATATTAATTTTCTAACAATCTTAAAAGTATTTTGTATTGCTTAGTCGTATTCACATTTTAACAAAAGAAGAATTTATATTAAGGATTCAGGTATGTTTTATTGTTTTCCACATAAATTATAATAATGTAAAAATCATAATATTAAGATTACAAATGAATTTTCATCTCAAATTTAATATCAGAGGTTTAAATACCGACGTTATGATTTTATGAAAATAATTAATTGAAATTGATAGTATTTTAATTTATTGACAATTAATATTAGGGTTAATAGCTAATTTGCCCCTTGCCATTTGAGCGAAATTTGAAAAAAAAACCTGTAATTTTTTTTTAGATTCCCACCTAACATTTGAGGATTCCACTGATTTAATCACTCATTAAACTAACTCATCGAATTATCTGACGTGGAATTACCATTGTGTAATTCCTTTGTTATTTTCGTTTTATTTAATATCCACGCGTAAATTATTTTCATTGTAGCTGATTAATTTCACATGTCATAATTTTTGAACCCTAAATCGCAAATTCTCTTTCATGCATTTGTTGTTTTTCTTCTCCCTCCTTCGAACTACTATCTGCAGGCGTCTCCCATCTTCGCATTCCATTTCATTTTCACCTTCTTCCTCCACATATAACTACGTGCACGATTAATGGCCAGAAGTTCAAAGAATAATATATCCTCCGATGGTATAATCACTCCCAAATGTGGACACGGTCTTTCAATAAAGGTGTTCGTTTTAAAGTCTGCTGCAAATCCTAGTAGAAAATATTGAAATTACAAATTTTGGAGGAAAGAAGAAGGCTGCCAGTTATTTTATTGGGATAATGAATACTTTGGTTCTATTGATATGAAGAGTATTGAGGATGATGGTGATGGTTATAGTAGATGTGATGTCATGATAGAGTATTTGAGAAAATTTGGAAGGGATTTTAGGAAGGAATTTAGAAGAGAATTTGGGTCAAAACTGTGTTCCAAGAAGATGAAAGATATGAAGAACAAGTTAGAGAGCACAAGGAAGAAGTTAGCCTTTGTAGTTGTAGTACTTATTTATTCCTGGGTTTATTTTGTCATGGTCAAAACAGGCTGATAGTTGTATTGTATTAGGTGTTAATTATGTAGAATGAATGTTGTATTGTGATGAATTATGCCAACAACATTGTGATGTACTATGTTAACAACATGGTTGATTTGAATTGAATGAAAATAAAGTTTCTGCTTACAAAACAAAATAGTTGTTCCAAATAGTACTTCCATATTTAATTATGCTGCCATAGGCAAAATGCCATTACAAGTCACAAAACAAAATGACAGTACAACTTTGTTGCTCCAACTTACAAAACAAAATGGCATATTGTGCATTAAACTTGTTGTTTCAACTTACAAAACATAAAGACATTACAACCTTCAAAATTGTGATGTACTATGTTAATAACATGGTTGATTTGAATTGAATGAAAACAAAGGTTCTACTTACAAAACAAAATAGTTGTTTCAAATAGTACTTCCATATTTAATTAAGCTGCCATAGGCATAATGTCATTACAACTCACAAAACAAAATGACAGTACAACCATTTTGCTCCAACTTACAAAACAAAATGACATATTGTGCATTAAACTTGTTGTTCCAACTTACAAAACATAAAGACAGTACAACCTTTAAAATGACAGTACAACATACAAAATGACAAAACATGACATGACATAATGACAATACATATTACTGGGATAATTTGTTAGATATCTTATCCCATGATTTTATCATGCGCACACATGTCCCTAATTTGGAGTCTGCTTGGCCAGTAACAGTAGCAGGTGTATCATCAACATGTGTATCCTCAATTTTCAATGGTGCATCAACAGTTGAACTTGGTCCATAATATTTGTCTTGCCTGAAGATAGTTTTTAGCATTTCACTACTCCTCATAGGTGCTTGTGTTTTCTTCTTAAATATCTTACACTTTCCATTTTTCTTCTTCTTTGGTGTAAGATTAATTAGTTGAGACTGTTGAGTTTCTTGTGGTTGAGAAGAAACTTCAATAGGAAGTGATTGAGAAGCAATCAGGTCTTCAATTATGTTATCAATTTCTAGATCATAGAAAGGATCCTCTGTAGTTGGTTCAGCAGTTTCATTAGGTTCAACAGTTTCAATAAGTTCAGTAGTTTCAGCAGGTTCTGCATGTTCAGTTGGTTCAGTTGTTTTGTTATTTTTTGAGGTCTCACCCTTGGTTCTGGGTGTTTTTCTATACATATAGACAATGACAATAAACCAACAATGAGAATGATAATACGGTAGTCAATGCAATAAACAAACAATGACGATGATAATATACCTTTCTCTTCAATGCATTAGTGTCTTGTACTGTGCTTTGGCATTTCCTTGAATTATGCCCAAATTTGTCACATATTATGCACCTATAAGCCACACCAGGCCTCCTCATCCTTGAGCTTGTTTCATCATGCTCCCTTCCCCTTAACTTTTTTGGCCTACTTGGACCCTTCTTAAACCTTGGGGGTAACATTTTTTCAACTTCCACATTTGTCCACATGTCTTTCCCATTAATAAATGTCAAACTAACACACATGGTGTTGTTTGAGACCACTGCAAATTATACCTTTTTGAAGTAAAGTAAACAAAATAACAAATCATACTTCTTTTAAGAATGAACAATATAGTCAATGCTCTATTTGTGTTGTTTCCTTTTGAAGCACGAGTCTCAGGCTTGGGTAGAAGACAACGAACAATTTGAATGAAATGGGATAAGACAATGAGTTTCTGCGTGAAGGAGGATATGAAACTGGATTTAGAAATTTGGGATTTGGGGTTCAAAAATTATGACATGTGAAATTAATCAGCTACAATAAAAATAATTACACGTGTATATTAAAGAAAATGAAAATAACAAAGGAATTACACAATGGCAATGCCACGTCAGATAATTTGATGAGTTGGTTTAATGAGGGACTGAATCAGTGGAATCTTCAAATGTTTGGGTCGAAATCTTTTTTTTTACAGGGAGATTTTTCAAATTTCGCCCAAATGGCAGGGGGGGGGAAATGACAAGAAAATAATTTGTTGTAAATTATTAAGAATTAATAATCTTGAGTGTGTTCCAAATTGACAAGAAAATATGCAAGTGAAGATTAATTTTGAATTCATAAATAAGCAACATTTGTGAAGTGTTGCAGTAGGTTTGAATTTGGAAATAGGCAACACTTCGTAAAGTGTTGCAGAATGAAAGTATGCAATTCTTGAAGAATGTTGTTGTAGGCGAAACAATGTAACTTTTGGCAAAAGCTTGTAACTCTTGATAAAAGAAAGTTGTTTCACCAAGGGTCGCAACCTTGTGAAACAACACCAATATGCCCTATAAATACTTCATTCCGGATTCAAAAAAATATAACAAAAACATACGTTCTCTTCACTAAAATTCCAGACACTCTTCCTAACATTCGAGTTTTCATCGGTCTTATGCAAACTTGAGTATATGCTAAATTATCCTGAGTATTTCTGCGTTCCAATTCTAAGACATTTGAGAGTGTTTGAAATACTTTTAAAAATATAATTTCGTTCACGTTTCTATGTTCGATCCATTCGGTTCATAGTAATATTCTAATAGTCACATTTTAAAATTGAATTTAAATTTCCATTTGTTGCATTATAAGAAATTACTTTATTTTATTTTATTAAACCCAATTTTGTTGGAGTTATAGAACTTTTCATAATTTTTCTAAAAATATGAAATGTTAATTTTAGAATAACTTTAAAATTTTCTAAACAAATATATAGTGCCTAAAAAAATCTAGTTAAAAGCAACACATGCATGCATTTATCCAACTCTTGCCAACATCAAATTGACACCTCACTCTATTTCCTTATATTCACAAGCAAGAATAAAAAAAACAAAATATTGCTCCATAGATTCTATCTTCAATGACGAGCCACCTTAATATCCTTACCAAATAATTATTAAGATATATACACTTGAAGTTGAAAATCACATTGCACACTTCAAATTCTTCTCACATCTTATGCATCATATTCACCTCACTCTTCCTAGACACTACACCCAAATCTCTCAAATCCCAACCACATATAACAATATTATTAAGTTATCAAATCACAATTAAACAAACCACTCACCCACCAATCCTTTTCCACAAAACTTAATATAAAACCCCTTAACACCATATCTCAACAATTCATCAATCATACCTTAAAATTTTCATAAGCACTACAATTTTCATAATCATACCTTAAAATGATGAAGATTCAAAAGCAATTATCTCTCTTATGCATTTCACTAACACTTCTATTTTCCCTCACTTTAGCAACCCTTTCTCCTGCCACGTCACCAGTTCAAACTCAAACTCAAACACCAACTTCATCCCCAACAAAACCCCTAATCCCTACACTACCACCAAATGACAATAATACCCCTCAAACATCCACAACCGACATAGTTCAAATCCTTAAACAAGCAAACTCATTCAACATCTTCATCCGTCTCATGAAAACAACTCAGTTAATCAACCAACTAAACTCGCAACTCATAACCATAAAATCTGGTGGCTTAACAATTCTTGCACCAGAAGATTCAGCATTCTCAGAACTCAAACCAGGCTTCCTCAACACACTCTCCAATGGACAGAAACTAGAGCTACTTCAGTTCCACGTTGTTCCAGATTTTGTATCTAGCTCTAACTTCGATACTTTGACTAACCCTGTGAGAACACTCGCCGGAAACAAACCTGGAAAAGTTGAACTTAACGTGATTAGTTTTAATGGAAACGTGAATATTTCAACTGGAGAAGTTAATACGACGGTTAATGGAGTTATCTATACGGATAAACATCTTGCTATTTATAGGGTTGGTAAAGTGCTTATTCCGTCGGAGTTTTATCCGAAGAAGAAAATTGTGGTGGCGCCGGCTTTAGCACCGGCGCCTGTGATTGACGAGGCTAAGGCGCCGAAGGCTGAGAAGGAGAAACCAGTGTCTTCGGAAGATTCATCGTCGCAGGTTGTTCCTACTCTGACATCTGGTGGTATGAGAATTGATGTGTATGGAACTTGGGTGGTTACTGTTGTTGGAATTGTTTTGGGAGGTTTTTACAACATGAAGTACTAGAAAGTGCGATGTGTTTGAGTGTTTATGATTGAGCATGGAAAGTGAAAATGGAGGGAATATGTATATCTCTATGAATTTCATTCTATAATTAAAGGTGTTATATATGTTATGTTTATTTCAAATGCTTCTTGAATGGAAAATTAAAAAGAATATATTTATAAATAGAAAATAAAGATTATTAAATTATTTAAATAAGTTTTATTAAATGTTGAAAAACAAAAATTTATCTCATAGACAAGTTAGAATATATTGTGGAATTAGTGAGATTAAATTTAGAATTTTTTATGAGTGAAATATTTATATAAAAAAATTATCGAGTTGTTTAAATAATTAAAAATTGTGAAACAATATAATATATTGAATATGATCTATTTATACCATCAAATTGAATTATATGAATGTGAATGCTCTTAAAAATAATATTTTTTATGAGATTATGTTTTCTTACTTTTTCAAATTGCTTATCACTTTACTTTTGAAATACTTTGTTTGAAAATTTACTTATGAGTGAAATATTTATAATTATTTTTATCGTTCATAATAAATGAGTACTTTAGTAAAAATATTATTTATTTATTTATTTATTTCTTTTCTAAATTTCAAATTTAATTTTTTTATATTTATTTTATATTAATATTAATTTAAATTATTATTCTAAGTTAAAATAAAATTTAAATGAATAAAATATTAATATATAAGATAAAGATGTGAAATTTAATGACTTTTTTATAATTGTGTCATTAAAGTGAAAAATTAAATGAATTGTTTTAAATTGATGTATTTTAATAAATCTCATTAAAAAACTCAAAAGTGAGGAGTACCATCTCCAGCAGTGAATTCATTTTTGGGTTCTTTGTGGGATCTATTAAGTCACGTCAGCATGAAGCTACTTAACTAATTTTTCATTCCAATGGTGCAACTCTGAAGAATTCGGGTCCCACAACTTTACTTTATATATTAATATTTTATTCATATTAAATTTTATATCAATTAAAATAATAATTTTAATTTTAGTGTTTTAAATTAAATTTGATATAAAATTAAACTTATAATTTAAAATGATAATTAAAATTAATCTAAAATACATGATATATAATTAAAAACAATAAAAATAAATAACATCACATAATTAATCAAACTTAAATTTCATCATCTTCATGTCCAAAACGTTCTCAAATATGTTCGACTAGATCTCCTTGAAGTTTACGATGAACTTGTTTTTTCTTGAATACTTGCTCTTCTTTGTAGTCTTGTTGCAAGATTCAGATGAGGACCGCTAAATGTTTCAGTTGTTGAGTTATTGATATCCATATTATCATAAGAGTAATCAAAATTACCTCCATATGTATGTCGTTCGTCTTGCACGATCATGTTGTGCAATATGATGCAAGCATATATGGTATGCTTGAGAATGTCCATGTGCCAGGCACGTGCTGGGCCACGTATAATTGCAAATCGAGATTGAAGCACTCCAAATGCTCGCTCCACATCTTTTCTAGCCGATTCTTGATGTTGAGCAAATAATTTTTTCTTTTCTCCCTGTGGCATTGAAATAGTCTTGACAAATGTAGCCCACTCGGGATATATACCATTTGCTAAATAATACCTCATGTTATATGGTGTCCCATTGATTGTATATTGCACATTTGGAGCACGTCCTTCCAAAATATCGTTAAACACGTTGGATTGGTTTAGCACATTAATGTCATTGTTTGAACCTGCAATACCAAAAAAAGCATGTCAAATCCATAAGTCTTATGATGCCACTGCTTCAAGCATGATTGTGGGCTTACCATGATCACCTCGACAAAATTGTCCTTTCCATGCAACAGGACAATTTTTCCATACCCAATGCATACAATCGATGGAACCCAACATACCTGGAAAGCCACGTGACTCTCCCATTTGTAATAGATGTTCAACATCAGTGTTGTTAGGCTTTCTCAAATACTCAGCGCCAAATACAACATTGACACTCTTAACAAATCTTTCTAAGCACTCAATTGAAGTGCTTTCACCGATTCGAACATATTCGTCTACAAGGTCAACAGGAGACCCATACGCCAACATACGAATAGCAGATGTACATTTCTGCAATGGTGAAAGACCCATTTTACCTGTTGCATCGACCCTCATTTGGAAATATTCATCATGATTTCCAAGGGCATCTACAATTCGAAGAAATACATGCCTATGCATTCTGAACCTTCTTCGGAATTGAACATCTGTGTATACTGGGTTTTCCGAGAAGTATTCATTGAATAATCGATTGTGCCCTTCTCCACGACCTCGATCTACCGTTGTTCTTCTCTTTGGCCTAGAGGAAGTTCCAGATCGACGTTCATTTTGAAGTTGTTGTTCTTCATCACTGTCGTCCATAAATTCTTCTTCAACCAACTCCCAAAATTCTTGATCGTAAGTATCTTAATTGTCTGAATCCATTTAGTGAGTAAAGAATGAGAGAAAAATGAGAAGAATAAGATGAGAATGAGAGAACAATGACATAAGTGGTAGTATATATAATGGTTAGTTTGAATAACGGCTAGTTTGAATAACGGCTAGTTTGAATAACGACTAGTTTGAATAACGGCTAGTTTGAATTAAAGTGGTAGTTTGAATAACGGCTAGTTTGAATAACGGCTAGTTTGAATAACGACTAGTTTAAATAACGGCTAGTTTGAATAACGGCTAGTTTGAATTAAAGTGGTAGTTTGAATAACGGATAATGACCATTTTACATAGGTGTTGATAAATTAAAGTGGTACTAATGACCATTTTACATAGGTGTTGATAAATTAAAGTGGTACTAATGACCATTTTATGTAGAAGCATGCTTCATCTCAAGGTTTCAAAGTTTTGATGACAACAACAACAAGACTTAAGATCATTTCATCTGTGCAAAAAGTCAAAAGCTTTCAAAAGACCAAGATCAAAGTATTATGGAAGTGATCAACATTCAAGCTTCATGTATATTTGCTCGATCATCTTTCAAGACTTGGACACAAGCTATGGTATATCAAATTCTCTAATTTAATTGATATACAAGTGTTCAAAACTATAAACTATTTTTGCATAATGCATTAACATGTTTTAAAATCATTTGGAATTGGTATAACACTTTTAAATTAATTATTTTTCAAAGTTTTTACAGTGTTAACCGATTAACCATATAGGTTAATCGATTAACGCCCTAAAATTTTAAATTTTTTGGGCCAACGTTACAGGGTTAACCGATTAACCTATATGGTTAACCGATTAACACTGAACGTTTTCTAAAAAATTGTTTCATTTCAAGTTCAAAAATTATTTGAATGTTATACCTTTTCATGTGTTAACTCATACTCAAATATACCCTTTTGAAATGGTGTTTTGGATGATATAAATTCTGAAAAATTTCAAATTAAAAAACACCTCCAACAATTTTCAAAAACAATCATTGAATCATATTCACTACTTTTCAAATAATTTCAAATACATTCAAAAAGTGTTCATACTTGCATAACCTTTCACATCCATTTGTTTGAACACTTGTATTGAGATTAAGTTGTGAATTCTGATTAAAGGAGAAGATCAATCTTTGTATTGATATTACTATTGTACTCCCAAATTACAAAAAGAATTACAGAATAGTCTGTTGTGACTTGTGATCCAGGATTGTTGGACACAAGGGTTAGTGTTTTTGCAAGAGGATTGTTCTTGCACACTAGTTTGTTTTGTTATTAGATTGTAGGCCTCACTGGTTGATGGTGTGATAGGTTGTACTTTCTAAAACAATAGTGAAAACTCTCTTTCATGTGGAAAGGGGAGTGGAGTACCTTCGGATTGTGAAGGGAACCACTATAAATCTTGGTGTCCACTTTCTTTATGCTTTTTACCGCATTCATCACCAAGAACATAACCAAAGAAAAATTAAAGAACACCAAAAATCCGAAAAAGTTTCCATAAGCCTAATTCACCCCCCCCCCTCTCTTAGGCATACTCTGAACTTACATTTTACATAGGTGTTGATAAATTAAAGTGGTACTAATGACCATTTTACATAAGTGATACTAACTACATTCCATATTTTTTTTCATCTTATTACAATATTTTTCATGAATATCGCGTTGACTATCATTCATAGTAAAAGTGTCTTTCATCATCATTTGCACTACCCTTAATTCTAGCTCGTCCTCCTTAGCTTGCGCAAGTCTGTCCATTGCTATTGCTCTTTTATTCTTTGCATCTTGCGTTGCATTTGGAATTTCTGATGCCTTACCCTTCCTTTTTGCTGCTTTTTGTCCCATTGGACGCTTCATTAGTGATGATGAGTTAAACTCATAACTTGAAGTTGTATCTGGGTTCTCCGATGATGCCCCACTAGCATAAATCTTTGTTATTTTTACAGAATTTCCAATCGATTCTTCGACGATGCGCCATTTAACTTCATCTTTTAACAATCGCCATGCATACTCAAGATTGAATGTTGTACCTTGATCCTGAGCAAAAATAGCATGTGCATCTGCCATGACATCAGTCTCGGATGTCCCACTTTTCTTTCCTTTAAGAGCTATTTTGTAACACCCAACAAATTTTTGAACCATGTCATTTATTCTATGCCATCAACATTTTAACTGTCCCCCTAACTTTTCCCGCAATTGCCCACGATATTGGTTATAACTAGCAGCAATTCTTAACCAAAAACTCTCAGCCTTTTGATCAACTCCCACAATTGGATCCTTTGAAACATTGAGCCATGATTGGATAAGTAGTATATCCTCTTCCCTTGTAAATTGCTCTCGAGATCTTTTTTTAACGACAACCCTTTCTTCTTTTTTAGTACCAACTTGAGTAAAAAATGGTAGGACTTGAGTAGAAAATGGTGGAACTTGAGTAGAGAATTCCATACTATTAGAATTCATTTGAGGTATAGGATACATATTTGGATTGTTTGGTGACGGAAGAAATATGGCGGGGTTTGTTGGCACAAGTGGAATTTGAGAATTTTGAGGATTAGGATTTTGAGAATTTTGCATGTAATTGAAAAAAGCTTGTTGATAATGAAAATGATTAGGATCCATTTGGCCAAAACAATTGTAATTTGAAGTAAAAAGATGAAATTTTGAGTTAAATATTTTGTAAAAAAAATGTTAATGAGAAAAAATTGTTGAAAAAAAATTAAAAGTATAGGAATAAAATGATGAAATTGTGAGAGAGAATTTTCAAATTGAAGAGAAAATAAAAGTGAGAGAAATTTGTGTTGGTAAATTTTTGAAAACCAAAATTATATTTATAATAAAAAATAAGTTAAAAAAAAAAAGTAGTTGTTTCACAACAGCTAGTTTTATTATATTTATTATATTAGCCTTTAACAAATGTAAAGAACCGTTGAAATGGTAAGCAACGTTTGCTACTTGAAAAACATTTTACCAATATTAAATACATATATAATTAGTCGGCTGGCGAACTTGTATGAAGAACCAACGTTGAGGTTGGTCTAATGTGGAGTTGTGGTTAATGAGATTGTTGGGGCACCATGAGCAGAGAGATGGAATTTTCCAACACATAGTTTTTATTTTGGGTTCACTTATGTATTTAAGTTGTTTTTAAAATACATTAACACCTTCATTTAATGTGCACGCATAACTTATCTAAAGGCATGATTCATGCCTTTCTTATTAGACAGTCACAAAATCATGATCCTTGCTTTTATGTGTGCTCAGATAAACAAATCCTCCTAAATATTTTACATTTAATTTTTAATTTTTTAAAATATTTTTTTAAAATAATAATAATTTTAAAATATTTCTTTTAAATTTTTTATTCTTTATACTAAAATTAACGTTAAAGTTGTCGCGAATTTAATTGCTAAGTACTCACTCCGTCTTATAATAGATATCATTTTTCCTATTTTTATTTGTCTCAAATTATTTATCCTTTTAAAATATCAATATGATATTTATTAATTCTTTTTACTAATTTACCCTTATTTATTGTATTTTAAATAATGTAACTATTCCACTATATATTATTAAATAAAGTTATTTTAATATACTTATTTTATTATTGAAATCAACACAATTAATCATTTTAAAAAGTATAAAAATGTCAAAGAAAACACATATTATGAGACGGAAGGAATAATAAATAGTCTTTAAAATTATAGCTAATTAAGTTCCTAAGTTGTAAAAATTGTCATTAAATTGTAAAAATCTCGTTATGTGGTAGGAATGACAAAAAACGTAGATGAAAAATTTTAGAATAATTATTTTATAAAAAAAATATTTTAAAAAATTAAAAATAAAATTTGAGATATTTAAGGAACACAAACATATTTAATTCAATAAATAAAATAAACCGTAAGTAATTTAATACTCTCTCTGTCCTACACTGAGTGATCCATTTTAAATAAATGAGTGTCTTTAAAATGTATAATCTATTTTAATTTTTAATACATCTTTTTTAATTTTACTCTTTAATTAATAATACTTTTATCATTTTTAATATATGATAAAAATACTTTAGTAAAAATATCACGCTCTTGTTCATTTATTTATTTTTCTAATCTGCGTAAAAGGTTAAATCACTCAATATAAGACGGAAAAAATATAGTTGCAGAATAATTATGAGATTAGTAGTTCAATCTTTATTGATGCAGACAACCACTTTTTTTCCAACTAATGTTTTATAAGTAGAATAAACTATAAATGCATTTTTATTTATCTATCTTAAAAAGTTAAGTAGTGTTATCTATAGAATAGATTAGAATAAATTAAATTGAAAACTTACAAAATTTAAACTATTAAAATAAATAATATAATATAATAAAATAATATGAATTATTTGAATGTACACTACCTAACTTATTGACAATAGTTAATTTGTAGATAAAGTTTTGGTAAACTCAATTTTAGCCGAAATTAAGTCATAGAGTAATGTTTTCCGAAATCTTTTTTCATTTTATTTTGGTTTACAATTTAATTTAGCCTATGAAAACTTAGGCTCATTAAGATTATGCCGCGGATAATTTTTCGAAATTATTCTTTTAAATATTCTAAGTATAATTTTATCCACAAAAACATAGATTTACACATAAACAAGTGGTAGATAAATTTTCAAAAATCTTTTTTAAGTTATCTGATAAACATTGTGAAAAGGTAAAAAAATAAAATAATGATAAACAAAATTTACATAATGGATCTCTTGCAATGCGAATTGTTCCATTAAATTATAATTAAATAATAACTTTTCACAAATCAAAAAACTTGTTTAGAGGTGAAAAATGTTCAAATTTATAAAGGATAAACTTGGCAATATTTTAGATTTTGTAATGATAAAATTATAAGTTAAAACCTCTTGTTTATATAAATCAGACAAACAACTATTTAGATCAAACTGCCATATCTAAAATTTTTGGATCGGTCAAATGGTCCAATCTAGAGTTTCACTTACCTAAAGATGACAAACATGTAAATTCATGTCAAAAGGGCACACTACACTAATCATGTTTGAATCAACCTGATGACCTCTGGAATTTCATATTGTTAGACAATTTACTTTAAGCACAAAAGTAAAGGTGAATTATGATATTACAATTTAAGATTACTTTTTTTTTTTGGTTTTCTCAATTATTTTTAAAATTGAGTTAGTAATTTCTTACAAATAGACTAAATAGTAGCATAAATAAAAACAATAAATAAATATCATAAATTAAAGAGGATAAGAGTTGGAGACATTGACCATAGAGTTATCCAGGTTTAGTCGAACATTGACTGTGTTCTATTCCTAAGAGATTTTTTGAGATTTTGACTAAAACATTGAGCTTTTACAGGTTATGACCAAACACCTATGATACAAGCTAATCTTTATAATGGTTTATCCCCAAGGTAACATGAAGTTTTTACCCAGGCTAAAATAACAAACCAAATAAAGATTTTCTAGGCTAATCTCAAGAAGCAAACAAAGATTTTAAGATTTGGTTAATCTTAAGAACCAAACTCTATTTTTCAAGAGTGTCACATTCTTGAAAGTAATCACAAGGAAACTTCACTCAAACAATTTCTTCTTCAAAAGTAATGTTTCACTCAAAAGAACCAATGGAACTTTAAGCGAACACTACTGCAAATAATATATTTTATGACAACGATTTCACCTCACATAATGAAAAACTGAGGTCAAATACCTAAAGGCACCTTTTTTTTTTAAATATACAATATATTTCATCTGGTTATTTGGAAAACTAATGGGTAAACATATACAGTGTACATGCTTCGAATCCCAACAACCTCTGTTTATGTTTTTATCTCATTAAAAGTGGCACATTCTTAAATATTTTATTTTTAATTTAAAAGTACGCTACTTTACCCCCTTGGTTTTCTTTCCAGCCGAGATGAATATGTTTCTCTGACATATATAGTTTTAGCTTGTAGCATTCAATTTTACTTGTCTAAATAACACAAACATAACCCTAACGAAGAGCCCTAAACAACAAGAGTCATACAGACATATCATCTTCAATACGAAGATGTTACGTGTTTAGGGCTCTCTTTTCTTCTTCGAAGATCCAAATCATTTTCTTTTAATTCTTCTTCAGATTTCTAGTACGTCAAACATCACTACTAATATTTTTATCATATTGTTGTTGTTGTTGTTGTTGTTGTTGTTATTTTGTTATTGTTGTTGTTGTTGTTGTTATTGTTGTTGTTGTTAAGATCCGTAACCTGTTCGAATTGCAGTAAAGCGGACAAGAAGCAAAAATTTAGTTTTGGAAGAATTCCCTCCGGTATTTATAACGTCTCCATAGGGATCGGTGCGAGGGAAAGCATGTCGTTCAACGGTTTCTACATTTCTAAGTTTGTTGTGATTTTTTTTTGAAAGATTCAATGTACAATAAATAAAGGCAGAAAATATAAAGACGGAAAATATAAAGTAAATACTTAAAATATAAACGAAACCTTGTTGAGATTGGATCTTATGAATCGATAACAGATACATTCTTCTAACCAGTTAAACACAAATTAATTATTCTTATAATATCCTCACGTATCACCCACGACAGAGATTATGTCTAACGCAACATCGAAAGAATAGCCGTATTGTCTCATTTGTAATGTCGGAACACTTTTTTATAACTAATACAATGTGTCAAAAAATAATAGGAATTTTTAATCTCAATTGTTGTGGTATTTGTAAGCCACCTTTGCTGTAGAAAGCAAGTTTTGTGCAAAAGTTTCAATTATTTATTCTATAAAATGTAAAGTTAGAATATATTGTGGAATTAGTGAGATCAAATTTAGAATTTTTGATGAGTGGAATATTTATATAAAAAAATTATCGAGTTGTTTCAATAATTAAAAATTGTGAAATAATATAATATATTGAATATGATCTATTTATACCATCAAATTGAATTATATGAATGTGAATGCTCTTAAAAATAATTTTTTTTTGAGATTATGTTTTCTTACTTTTTCAAATTGCTTATCACTTTACTTTTGAAATACTTTTGTTGAAAATTTCCTTATGAGTGAAATATTTATAATTACTTTTATCGTTCATAATAAATGAGTATTTTAATAAAAATACTATTTTTTCATTATTTATTTATTTTTAAATTTCAAATTTAATTTTTTTATATTTATTTTATATTAATATTAATTTAAATTATTATTCTAAGTTAAAATAAAATTTAAATAAATAAAATATTAATATATAAGATAAAGATGTGAAATTTAATGACTTTTTTATAATTGTGTCATTAAAGGGGAAAATTAAATGAATTGCTTTAAACTGATCTCATTAAAAAATTCAAAAGTGAGGAGTACCATTGGAGATGCTCTAAGGTGGAGTTGTGGCTAATGAGATGGTTGGGGGCACCATGAGCAGAGAGATGGAATTTTTCAACACATAGTTTTTATTTTGGGTTCACTTATGTATTTAAGTTGTTTTTAAAATACATTAACACCTTCATTTGATGTGCACACATAACTTATCTAAAGGCATGATTCATGCCTTTCCTATTAGACAGTCACAAAATCATGATCCTTGCTTTTATGTGTTCTCAAATAAACAAATCCTCCTAAATATTTAAATTTCATTTTTAATTTTTTAAAATATTTTTTTTAAATAATAATAATTCTAAAATTTTTCTTTTAAATTTTTTATTCTTTATACTAAAATTATCGTTAAAATTGTCGCGAATTTAATCGCTAAGTACTCACTCTGTCTCATAATAGATATCATTTTTCCTATTTTTATTTGTCTCAAATTATTTATCCTTTTAAAATATCAATATGATATTTATTAATTCTTTTTATTAATTTACCCTTATTTATTGTATTTTAAATAATGTAACTATTCCATTATATATTATTAAATAAAGTTATTTTAATAAATAATACTTATTTTATTATTGAAATCAACACAATTAATCATTATTTTAAAAAGTGTGAAAATGTCAAAGAGAACACATATTATGAGACGGAAGGAGTAATAAATAGTCTTTGAAATCATAGCTAATTAAGTTCCTAAGTTGTAAAAATTGTCATTAAATTGTAAAAATCTCGTTATGTAGTATGAATGACAAAAAACGTAGATGAAAAATTTTAGAATAACCATTTTATAAAAAAAATATTTTTAAAAATTAAAAATAAAATTTGAGATATTTAAGGAACACAAACATATTTAATTCAATAAATAAAATAAACTATAGATAATTTAATACTCTCTCTGTCCCACAATGAGTGATCCATTTAAAATAAATGAGTGTCTTTAAAATGTATAATCTATTTTAATTTTTAATACATCTTTTTTAAATTTACCCTTTAATTAATAATACTTTTATCATTCTCAATACATGATAAAAATATTTTAGTAAAATATCACGCTTTTGCTCATTTATTTATTTTTTTTAATCTATATAAAAGGTCAACTGAATCACTCAATATAAGATGGAAATAATATATAAGACAGAAAAAATATAGTTGGAGAGTAATTATAAAATTAGTAGTTCAATCTTTATTGATGCAGACAAACCCTTTTTTTTT